>CP125978.1:487406301-487573125 GCA_030063025.1 Avena longiglumis | reverse complement strand
CACATCCGTGGCTCACATGGTTGAAGTGCCCTGCCTAAAATAGGCGTGGATCACCTGTGGGCAGTGCCTCTACTAGTAACTAGAACAACTGCGGGCGCACATGGTCATAGTGCGCCATGTATATGTGTGGCCGTGGCCGCTGCCGCATGCCGCATACCCGTAGCGCATATGGGGTAGGTGCACTATGGTTGTTATGATTAATCAGGCACACATGCAGATGCGCCACGCCTATGAAGGCCCTGCTCCGTAGAATGGCAGAACATCCGTGGCGCACTCAGCATGTGCGCCTACGCTTGTTATTATTCCCTCAAGGCGCACTAGGGCCATGTGCGCCTACCTGATGTGTCGACCAGTATTTTTTGGCAGCTCTACTTTGTGCACATGTGTGATGATCCAGCACCCCACACTTCACTTTCCCTTCTTCTTCCTTAGATCTAGTCAGGATCTTCTCCTTCCCACCTCAATTTCTCCACTCATTCACCATTTTAGCATGTAAACTTGCCTTGGATGTTACATAATGCAGAGGAAGCCTCCTGCCTCTCATCTCCTTCTCTAGTCTCACGCGCACCTCTCCTTTCCATCTTCTCGCGATCGGTCTCTCATCTCGGTAAGTTGTCCATGTAAGGATGTGTTCATGTGTATATGGATGATATGGTCATATGTATGTAGATGATCAATGCTCATGATGTGTGTATGGAGAGGATCGATGGTCATGTGTGTGTATATGGAGAGTAACGATGATGCTCATGCATATGTGTATGGAGAGGATAATGATATGTTCATGTGTGTAGGATTGGTCTCTCTCTTGTGTTTGTGTGTGAACAAGTTGCCATTTGTTTTGTCAAAATGTTGATTCATTTACATTTTGGCAAGACTTTGGCATTTAGCAAAGGTCCTTATTTTAGGATAGGTCATGCCGAAATTTTCTATCGACCATTGCATGCATGCATTGATTATGTGGTTCTAATAGACTTCTAATTGTACCGTACACCGTGTAGGCAAAAATTGTGCTCATAATGAGCGAAGGCATTGTGGCTAGATTTTGAAATGTGCGACGGCCGACATGATACGGAATAACAAGACGGAGATAAGATGTCCGCAGTAAGATGCAAACTCAATCGGTGATCGACCCGTATTCCGGGAATCAGCGCACTGCCCGCCATGGTTTCGTGGATGGATACACTGGATAAGCTGGCGACGGCGATGGAGACGGTGAAGGTGGGCAACATGACGATGATCATCACGTCAAGAACGGGCGAGATGATGAAGAGTCTCCGAGATGGTGAAGGTGCGAAACAAACCAAGATGATGATGATCTAGATGAGGAGAAGACGACGATGGAACAACGCCGATGGGTGCGGGACCCTTATGTGCAAGAGCTGCTTCAAGGCATTTAGTAACGCTGTGGCTGCCGCTAGAGAGAAAGCCAAGCTTGCAACATGAGAAAGACACGGTTACTCCATTGTATGAAGGATGCAGTCTGATACCTGGTTGAATGTAACGCCAAGGCTATGGAGATGAAGGCAAACACAAATTGAGCGACGCAAGCTTTGACGATATGATGGCATTCGCACGATCGCCCGAGGGGAACACGTGTCCAACTAGTATCGAGGACGCCAAGAAAATCGCTCCTCTCAATCTACCGCACGTTAGATATCACGTATGCATCAACGATTGCATCATTTATCGGGCGACGCGGAGAAAACCACATGTCCGGTGTGCGTGAGTCAATACAAGAAAGGGAAGAAAGCACCGAAAGTGGTATGGTACTTTCCTATCACTCGCCTACAAAGGCTATTTTGCGACCCTAAGCCGGAAGCGATGCCATGCGGAAAGGAAGAAGCCAGAGATGACGATGACCCCGAAAAGGTTGACTGACGCACCCTTCGATGCTAGCCAAGGAAAGTATTGTATCTTGAATTCTGCACGTGGAGATTCGAGAACATTAGGCTTGGTGCGAGCACCGATGGACTCAATCCGCTCGTAGCCGAGCAGACGCATAAACACTTGGCCCGTGTTTGTATGGATGTACAACCTCCTCCATGGTTGTGCATGAAGAAGAAGTACATACAAATGAGTATGCTAATTCAAGGGTCAAACAACCTGGTACCAACATCAATCAGATCTCGGCTGTTGAAAGAGGAGCTAGCCACGCATGGGAATCTGAGCCAATAATTACGATGCCGTCGCACAAGATTATTTCACTATGAGAGTCGCGTTGGTCACTACGGCAAGACTATCCAGTTGTGGGTATATCTCAAGGTGTTATCCAAGGATTCTATGCGTTAGGTGCATGGATAACACAAGCTATCTCCAACTAGATAAAGATCCGTGGTCTCGAAAACTGTGTTCATCGCGCAATCGGAGGTGGCTTGGCAAGAATGATCCATGAAGAAAACGTGGAGACCTGTTCGATGGCAAATCAGACCCGAGGAATCCTAGAGCGAGGGAGCAGCAAGAAGTGGAAGAGTTGTCAAAACCGGAAAGATTGTCCTAAGCCCGAAAGAAGCGAAGAGGCAGAAGACAAGCCGCCGATGAAGGTATGGAAAACAAGGTCTGCTTTCTCGGGAGTTGCCATACGGAAGTTTCTCCGCACGCCTCATAGCCTTGACATCATGCATATCATGAAAAACGTAAAGTAGAGTCCGTCGCCACCATAATCAACATGCCATATAGGACGCAAAGCAAGGCACGACCTGATATTCATGGGTATCCGGAAGGAGCTTCAAGGAGGACGCATCTCGGCGATCGTGAAGATGAGGATGATCATGAGTCGGAGACACAAGGTCGTCAAGGGTAAAAAGTTCAAGAAGAACGAATGTTATCGCCTCCTTGCTTCACTCTAAGCCAAGATGAGATCAAACAGTTTTTCAAGTGCCTTCTAGGAGTCAAATTTCACGGCCACGCTGGCAAGATAAGCGATACAGACGAGGCGGTAGGTTCAAGCATGAAGTCTCACGACTGTCGTGCTAATGACGCAGTACTTCCGCTGCACTAAGAGGGATAATGGAAGAGCACGTCCGTGAAACGTTATTTGGCCTCTCAAGTTTTTCGACGCCATCTCTAGGAAGTCGATTGGAATCAGCTCGGGAGGCTGCAGGAGGAGATCGTGGTGATACCGCGAGCTTGAGGTCTACTTCCCGCCGCATTCTTCGACATTATGGTGCATTCGCTGGTCCATGCCGGAGGACATCGTCCAACTCAGCCGATGTTCCTCCGCAGCATGATGGCGCTCGAAGGATGAACGGACACATCAAAGGATACGCTCGCAATAGGCCCGCCCAGATGGAAGCATAGCAAGGGCTTTCGCCAAAGAGTGCATCTCTTTCCGCATTTAATTATCTAGACATCGAGAACCACGGCCTTCTCGCCACAGTACCTTGGCAAGCTCGACGGATTTGGTCACCGAGAGGGTCGTGACATCGCATGCGATTTCGATTTTCGCCGAAACTTTGATCGAGCAAACCTCGCCGCGCCAAAGATTTAGAACTGGGTCGATCCTTGGCATGTACACAAAGGTTAATCGAGAAGAAGCATGGACCGGGCATACAGAGGATGCAGGGAGAAATAATAAAAGATCACAACTCAGATTTCACGCGTTGGTTTAGGCAGACGCTCCTTGATAATCCCCCGCGATCGCATTCTTCTGACACGGAAAAGATCATATTCACCTTGTCACAGGGACCGATGCAAAACCTGGTGACCTATTAGGCATATGATATCAATGGCTACACATTCTACACGGAGGAAAAGGACAATAAGTGAGATTATCAGAACTCAGGCGTAACGTCCGTATTCTACACCGATGACAACATGAAGGAAAGATTTTACTAAAGGGTCGAGGAGATCTAGGAGCTCGACTACTGTGGAGAAAAGGTGTCGATGTTCCGTGTCAGATGGGCAAAGAGCGTCGAAAGAGAAGACCGGTATTTCACAACCATGGTTATACCCGAAGCAGCCAAATCCAAGGCCGTCGGTGCGAACATGGCCGCGAAAAATCAATCGTGGGTACTGGCTACCAAAGTGGACCAATGTTTTTTCATTACCGACCCAACAAAGCCTAGCCGTGTTGTCATGAGGAGAGGAAAAAGAAACATCATCGGAATGGATGGAGTCGCCAATGAGCAAGACTTCGACCAGTACGGCGATCCAAAGATTGAAGATGACGACGACTACGATGCAGAAACATACATCACAAGAAGAAAAAGGACAACCCTACCCCAAAAAGGTAGCTCGTTCGAAAGAAGAAACATTAAAGGGCCGTGGATAAATTATTTAACCGCGACAAAGAAGGAAAAAAGATTGTAAAACGCTAGCTCAAAAAATATTGTAAAACGCGTGGTCGAAAAAGATTGTAATAGTCATGGACAAAATTATTATGAAATTTAGTTATACTTTGAATCATATTTGTACCACTTTTATGACATATATTATCACTTTTGGGCATTTTTAGAATATTTAAAAGTATTTTAAAAAAAATATCATCAGACCGATGATGTTCCGTGTCAGATGGGCAAACAACGTCGAAAGAGAAGACCGGTATTTCACAACCATGGTTATACCCGAAGCAGCCAAATCCAAGGCCGTCGGTGCGAACGTGGCCGCGAAAAATGAATCGTGGGTACTGGCTACCAAAGTGGACCAATTTTTTCATTACCGACCCGACAAAGCCTAGCCGTGTTGTCATGAGGAGAGAAAAAAGAAACATCATCGGAATGGATGGAGTCGCCAATGAGCACGACTTTGACCAGTACGGCGATCCAAAGATTGAAGATAACGACGACTACGATGCAGCAACATACATCACAAGAAGAAAAGGACAACCCTACCCAAAAAAGGTAGCCCGTTCGAAAGAAGAAACATTACAGTGTCGGGGCTAAATTATTTAACCGCGACAAAGAAGGAAAAAAGATTGTAAAACACTAGCGCAAAAAATATTGTAAAATGCGTGGTCGAAAAAGATTGTAATAGTCATGGACAAAATTATTATGAAATTTAGTTATACTTTGAATCATATTTGTACCACTTTTGTGACATATATTATCACTTTTGGGCATTTTTATAATATTTAAAAGTATTTTTAAAAATAAAACAAAACATGTATGGCATATATCACCACTTTTGGGCATTTTTTTTGGAACATTTAAAAGTATTTTTAAAATAAAAAAAGGGGGGCACCAGGATTCGAACCTGGGTGCTCACAAGTTTAGAATAGAGCAGTGGGCAAAATCAGTGGGATAGGCAAGTGTAGTTTCTAAAAGGAGTGTTGCAGCGTTGTTATAGAGTGGTTACAACCCAGATAGGCGTAGCACACTAGCCCGAGTGCGCTACAGATATCCGTAGCGCACTCTGGCATAGTGTGCTACGCCTATCTGGGTTTTATCCACATCATCGATCCCAACTCTCCCCCATCTCACACACTCATCCCCATCTCTCCACTACTAGGAAAAATGCTACCAAGCGCATTAAATTGGAATTCTCATGACATGGGTGTCGCCACTGCCACTGCATCGCCTACTAAATTCAACATGTTATGGCGATATGCCATATGCGCCTATAGAATGCCTCAGGCCATAGAATTGGCCCCCACAAGGCCGATCCGCCCAGCCAGAATCGATCCCCAAGCCAGCCCGCCGAGGAGGAGGCCGTGGAGGAGTATCCCCGCCTGGGAGGAGGAGGCCCACGCTGTCCGGGAGGAGGAGGAGGCCGCCTGTCCGAGAGGAGGAGGAGGCCGCTGTCGCTGCCATCGCCCGCCGCCAACGCCGCCTCGTCTCATAGGTTAGCCCTCCCTCTCTCCCTATATCCACGGGTTAGCTAGGGTTTGAGCTTTATTCAGGCCTATTTTCCCCCAACAGGGAGTCATTGAGCCTCAACAGCAGTAGGGTCTAACCCTATATCGTCGTACATCTCTCGACCCAGTGACCCTGCGATTAGATGGTTGACTCATAACAATGGGGCACCCTACGATTAGATGAAAGAGAGAGCAGTGTTACTTTGATGAAATAATATGTGCTGGTTGTTGTTGCTGGCTACCACTTGATGAAATAATATGTGTTGGTTGATGAAATAATACCGCATGATCTTAGCTAGTTGTTGTTGGCTACCACTTGTAGGAGATAGAACCTTTGTTCCTGTACTATCCATATCATAAGATGGAGTCGAGTCTTGGGTGTTGGGGTTCTAGATTGAATTTTGTAGCCATGTGCTATTAATATCACCTTTTCTAATTTGAACCTGTGTTCCATTATATCTTGGCTATCTACTGTTACAAATATGAAAGCAAGAAACCCTGAGCACATAGTGGACCAATAATAAAGATAATCCAGAAGATTGCTTTAATTAGCAGTAGACTGACTAACATATGGGAATTGCTTTTGTTAGTAGTAGATTGCTTTAGTTAGACATAATCGTATGTCTAGGGATTGTTAATCTCCCCAACCTGCTACAACTGATAGGATTTGAACTATGATGGTATGTAGGATTTGAACCGGTAGAATTGTCTAGGAATTGTATGCTTCAGATTTCTTTATCTGTCAATATTGATGATTTCTACTATGATGGGTGTAGGTTTAGATGGTAGATACTCAATATCACTTTTACTGTGTAGGATGTAGGTTTTATGCTTATCTCATCTGATGAGATAAAAATGAAATGCTTATCAGATAAGCATACTCATCCAGCAACTCAAAGGTTATGCTTATCAGATAAGCATACTCAATATCAGCTGATGGTTTTTATCTCATCAGATAATCATACTCAATATCACTACACAAAGGTTAATATTATTTGATGGTTTATACTACTCAAAATGTTGGAGAGCATAGTAGTAGCTAGCTAGCTGGTTTATACTACTCAATATCACTACTCAATATCATGGTTTATACTACTCAAAATACATCCCCAAGAAACAATGTTGTTTACATTCTCATATCATGCTAGAACATAGTAGTTAACGCTTTGCAAAGCTACTATTTTGCAAAGATATTCCGAGCTTCGCTTTGCAAAGGTAATGTATGTGTCATTGGTTGCTACTACTATATGTGTTGTGGTGCAAAAAACTACCGTGTTTCTACTATCAGTATGTGTGTCGATCAGCCATTTATTTTTATATACCTAGTAATGATCTTGTGCTTGTTGTGCTGGTAATGTACTGGCTATGCTGGCTGTGCTTGTGCTTGTATGAAGCACTTTATTATGCCTTGTATGTAGGTTCTTGTATGAAATGAGTCCTGATTTTTTCCGGAATGTTGATTAACTTCCGTTTCGGCAGAAATCGGGCACTCCTAGTTTAAGAAAATTAGCAAAGGTCATGCCGAATTTTTCTATGCATTTAACCAATTATTTGTTTTTATTAGTGCAAAGATGTGTGACAACAACGAGGCTGGATGTTCTAAGCGCATCAGCGCCGAAGGAGAACTCAGACCTCCGAATAAACAATTGACATTCTGGGAGGCGGCTCAGCGGCTAGAAGACGATGAAGAATACCATCCTTCGGAGAGTGAGGATGATGAGATGGAAGACGCGGAGGAAGAAGTCGAAGGAATGGCGGGTGATGAAACCACTGATGGCGGCGAGGGCACAGGGAGTGGTAGCAATCCTCCTAAGAAGAAGAAGAAGAAGAAGAAGAAGAAGAAGGAATGGCGCCCGAACACGGTCGACACCATCTGGGAGGAAATTACCGAAGTGAGCCCAACAGGGGTTCCTTTGGAGCCCGACCTTGTCGTCAAAGGGTACAGTGGGAAAGTGGCGGTGATCACCCGGACAACCATCTCGATCAACACCGAGAATCTCCGGCATAAAGATAATGGCCACTTGCGCACACTCCTCTTCGAGAAGCTGCACGCAAGATACAAGTTCCCCGCTGAGTATCGGAACACAAATTATCATGGGAAGAAAGTAAACAAATCCGCCACAAAGATGAGCACCGCCCGCTAGAGAACCCGGATAAAGAAGAAGATCTATAAAGAAGGCAAAAGTCTCGAGGAGATCCGTAAGATTGACCTGCAGATCACAAGATCAGCCCGAGAGTTCAAGGAGAGGTGTGAACTGAAAGAGCCCGCCAATAGTAATCGGGAAAGGTGCTGCAGCGATGAATATAGGTCATCACCATCTCGTATCTGGTGGATCTGTAACCGGAGTCCAAATGGAATAAGGATGATGAAGAGTATAGATCTAAGGGGATAGAAAACCCTTTTGCAAAATTCAAACCCGGGCAGGTTTGAAACTTCATCAGGGCCCGTTACCATGTGGACCCAAAAACCTAACAACTCACCGCGGATCCTGCAGTGAAGGAATTCGAGGAAATTGTGGTAAGTAATCTAATTACCACGGATCAACTCGATTGCATTCTAATCGATGAAGTCTAGTTTCTAAACGGTTCACTGTTACTTCTTCTACAGGAGGAGGAAATTGTTGCTAGTCATGGATCCTGTGGTTCCTCATCCTGTGGGTCGACGGCGCCACCCGGGATAACCCTTTTAATAGGGCGAAGGCGAACCGCCCAAGAAAATAGAGTCGGTTATGAAGAAGCCGTTGCCGTTGTCCGTCTAGCCGGCCTCGGTGGTAAGAATTGGGTGGATCATTTTTGTCCACCGCCGAGGACGTGTGTGGCGCCGTCAGGAAGGAGCGAGGAGGAAAACCGCGAGGTTCAAGAACTTAAGGAACAAGTGGCGCGGATCCCGCAGATCGTCCAAGACAACCTGTCAATAACCCTCACGTCCATCCTGCCTACCTTGGTGGAGTCAATAGCGAACTGGAGTGCAGGTGGTCGAGTAGGGTCGTGCCCGATTCCAAGCATGGTCAGCAGCCACTCAAACGACGCGGCGCCAACGAATCAGGCGAACTATGTGTCCGTGACTCCGCCTGCTAGCACCGCGGCGCCGCAAGTGTTGGTGACTCCCCCTACCATCACCGCGGCGCCGGACATGTTGGTCCCCCTGCCATCGTCGGCGGAGGCACCGGAGCTCCAAGCACCCGGTAGGGAGAATACACCGGTGGCCAGCACCACACAATCAAGCAGCCCCTCCGTCTCTTGCACGCCCGTATCCGTATGTGGTGCCTCGACATTAGCCGATCTCGACGCCATCACGGTAAACAAATTGCTTTACCGCCTTTCACGCCATCTATTACTCTTATGGCATCTCTGACGACGATGTACATGTTTTCCGCAGACGGATGTTCCTTGCACTCTCTTATGCTACGTGAACGACGAGCTGAGGGATGTTGCCAAGGGTACCATCGTTCAACCCTTGCAGCGCACGTTCCACTCAAGGTAGATGCCAGATAGCGTGCATAGGGTTAAATTAAGTCAGGTGCTAAGGGGCTGCGACGACCTGGAACCTCCCATTCACCCCCCCGGAGCGGATGAGAAGAAGAGTCGGTTGTCCTCAGAAGTTGCTTCGGCTTATTCTTGCAATGGACAAAGAGCACGATCCGTTTGGGGATAGCGGGGCCATCACGCTAGACAAAGACCTTTGCCGTCGCGGCCGACAAGCGGTGGCAAGGCCCCCTTACCGCCCTTGCTGTCACCTCCACACGGTGAGTCGGATGATGATGTTGATGATATGCACATGGCGCAGGATCCGGCCGAGGACGACGAAGACTGGAATGAACACTTCTTCAACACTCTGTTTAGCAACGAAGACCTAGCCGGTGGCCCCACAGAGAAACCCACTATCACCAAGTGTCTGTTTGGTTCTCAGGAGACGCCTCCAGCTTGCGCCTTTACAGAGCCAGCTGATACAACAAACCGGACCTTTATTTTAAGCCCTGACACACTACATAGGGTGGCCGGTGCTACGATTGCGGTGCCTACCCGCTCTCCAAAAGAAAAAAGGGCAAGAAATGAAAATCTAGCAGCTCGAGCCAGCCGGTGGCGTCAACTACGAATCCGATCAGGTTTCGGGACGGGACGCCAAGACCCGAGGGTATTATGTGGAGGATTCATGTGACGGGTGAGCCCATGCTACCTAAGAATTTGCGGAGGCTCGCCAGTTCGGAACTTCAGAGTGTGCATGACGACGTGCTAACGATAGAGAGACGCCTTCATGGAGAAAGATCCTCGCACCTATTCGTGGTTAAGGTGCCACCAGGCTTGGTTTCATTACAATGACCTCGGATCTGTTCTTCCTGCGGTTCAAGACATCTTCAATATGTTCAACATATACCCGCTACACTATACCATGGTCCTGTTTTCTCTCAGCCTGGCCATGCAGATCATTAGAGAGAACACACCGGGCATCGCTATAGTGGACCCATTACTATATGCGTGACGGCTTGGGTTCCCTCACGAACAACGACTTTCGCATAAAAAAGAATCTTGGCGAACAAGACAAATGAATATATTCTCGTGCCTTACTTTCCTGAGTAAGTCGTTATTCACTCGCCACCGTCGATTGGCTTTATTAGATTATCATCATTCTTTTTTCAACACATTACATTTGAATTTTTTGCGCAGATATGAACACCGCACGCTCATCTCCTTATCGCCGAAGCATTCCCACGCCACGTATTTCGACTCGGGGAGTCTAGAAAAGAAGAAAAACTACGACAATATCAAGGAAGTTCTGGATGATGCTCTCACTGGCTATGCCTCGACGGAAGGCACCACCTTCGTGCGTACGAAGGTCAAGTTCGGTAGGCACGTATTCAACCACGTAACGGAGTTCCCCTGCGTGAAGCAGCCGGAAAGCAGTAAGAAGGAAGCCTACTACGCACTCCATCATATGAGGGCGTTCCTACTAGACCAGCAGAATTCTACGCTGTCAGATTATCTCAAACAGTGGGCCAAAGCAAAGGCCAAGATCACTGATTCAGATATTAGACAAGAGATGTATCGCATCCAGCAGCAGTTTGGGGCAATCATCTTTCGTGATGTCATGCCTTCGGGGGGGGGGGTCTGGTCTTCTACGGAGGAAATATCCCGAATAACAGTGACATAGAAGATCGCCTAGATATGCAGGGTGATATAGGAAGTTCATGACGATACAAGGCGTCCTCCCATTCCCTAAGCCGAGCTGTATATTTGATGTTGGCATAGTTGTAGTTCCAAACTATAGATAACCTTTGTGTGTGTGTGTGTGTGGACAACTGTACATGCTACTACTTATCTTATTAGGTTTATGAATCATCGCTTACTTCCTTTGCTTATTATTATTATATATCAATCAATGCTTGGTTTTTTTGCTTACTCTTTGGTCCTTTGCTCACTTTGGTCCTTCTTTTTTTCTTACTTTATTAGTATTTTTTCGAGAATAATGTCGATGATTGAAATGTCGTGGTGTTATCACCGTATTTTGGCCAGAGACGGAGATGGGCCGTGATCAAGATGGGCTTGGAAGATACATATATTCAACGAGTTGTTGGATCGGCCTAGTGTGTGGATTTGGGCTAAATTGCCCGTGTATCTTGTATCATAGTAGGTTTCGTGTTTGTTTAGGTTCCGTTTATGTTTAGGTAAAGATAGAGTTGTAGAGTTATTCCAAAAGTAGAGAGTCTCCGGACTATAAATATGTACCTAGGGTTATTGAAAGAGGAGAACAACCACGTTCACAACAAACACAATCTCGGCGCATCGCCACCCCTTGTTCCTAGGGTTTCTTTCGGTAGTATACGCTGCCTAGATCGCATCTTGCGATCTAGGCAGATCTACTTATTCACCCGGTTTTACTCAGATCAAGCGCTTTTGATGGCGAGTAATACCATTATCATAGATTGTTTGAGGCTAGCATCGTGCTTTTCTTTACTATCGCCGGGTTATGCTACCTCTAGCTATCTCGCTACCCTTGCACCTTTTCCCGAAGTGCAAGGGTAGCACCTTGCTTGATCTTTATTGAGTCGATTCGATCTGTTATAGTTGTGCCTTGTCCGCCAAGGTTTAGTTTAATATCTACGTAATCAGGCCTTGCAAACGGGTTGAACGATCCAGTAATACATAAAGACGTGGCTTATTCGTTCTAGAGGGGATGTTCCGGTAATTGGCTTTATGTTGGTTGTTAGGCCTCCTCTAGGGTTAATATTCTTCATCTTTTGTACGCATCAGCTCAATCACGCCGTAGGATGTTCGCCACGAGTGAGGACATTAAACTATCGAGATCGATTTAACTTGTAGTGATCACAAAAACCCCGTTATCATGAATCTAACGCAGAACCATGGGGCAATCGGCTTTAGGAGCCGATTTATGTGGAAACCTAGGAGCCGATTATGGCTCAATTTTACGATACTTGTTTATCATGCAGGAAATCAATCGAGCAATCCTTCACCTTCCCGACCAGGTATAGGTCAGGTGGCACGCCGAACCAAGCCGTGACGTGCCGAGCTTTTGCGGCGTCGCCGAGGGACCAGGGCCCACCACAGTCCTGGAGCCTCCCGGCCTCCGTGTTGTCGCCGCTGTCACGGTGGGTTTTGGCAACACATTCTCGCACGCCTGGGGACATTCAACAACGCTCACATCAACACCGACGCTGCAATGGAGAACAGGCTACCACGCATAATGATCTGCCTGACGAGCACAAGGCTGGCACGACGAGATCAAGGCTCTTCGAGGAAGACCTCATCGCCTCTTTTGAGAGGACCCGTACGCATGGCATCGTGTGGAAAGGGTTCTCCCGAGGGCGCTCTTAATGAGGTGGATCCGTCGCCTTCCCGAGGAGCGCACTGAGCCCCTGACAGGAAGTCAACTACATGGTGGCCCATTCTTTGCACCGCCATTCGAGAGCCCGTGAACGCCGAGCGGGTTGCGCGCGTAGTGCAGGAGATCATGAAGCATCAAGATTCGCCGGGACCTACTTTAGGGACTCACCAGGAGAAAGACCGCCCAAACCAGGCCACAGCTCCTCGCACTTGCCGCCTGTGAGCCGCCAGAGCAGCGCTTACGCCGTCTACAAGGCTGGAGGCGACCGGGCGACACAATTGTTTGAGCCACCTAAGGAGATCCCACACGGATATATATGCCCACGCGTCGGATCGCAATAACCGACACGCACTCAGATTGCAACCGCAGGAGTTTCGCGCCAGAGTGCTTGGGACAGGATCTTCGAGGCGTGGTTCGGAGCAGCGATGGCGGGATAGACGCCGACAAACAAAGCGTGGCTAGCCAAGTATGCCACCGACAAGTCATGAGAATTTAGCCCCTACGGCTCAAACAAAGGAGCAAATCGGCACCATCCTCGAGGGACCAGCTTCGGCCGGTAAAAGAAGGACAATCGGCTATTCAAAGCCGCATTTCAACGAAGTTCGATCTGATTCCGCTGCCACCCAAGTATAAGCTCCCGAGTTATCAAGGTTCGCCGGTCAAGGGTCAAGCTCGATCGAGCACATGTCGGATACCGCACAACTAGGGATGATTTCGCATCGGATCGATGCGAAGATTCTTTTGCGCAATCTCGACAGACCAGCCTTTGGGTGGTACACCACTACCACCGATTCAATTCATACCGAAGCAACCGGAAGAGTGCCCACATCCAGACCATTCAGAGGCTACCGAGGCTGGCATTGCGATATGGCACATGTGCGCAGGCGGGAGAAATCAGAGCGAGTACATCCAGCGCCAGATCGCCAAGAACCGGCGTTACTCGCTCGTTTAATCGAGAAAGAAGCAATGCTGGCAGTGTTGGGTCTCTCAAAGACCTATCAAGGATCTGGCGTTCTGTAGAATACAACTCATTGGCGCACATGGCCCAAATCGACGATGTATGAGCAGCGCCACCGAGTTGTACCAAGACAAATTCAAACGTCCGATAAGCCTGGTCGATGCGTAAGAAGAAGATCCTACGCAGACTGTGAGGTGGCCGTATGAATGGGCTCGGGGCGATCCTGTGGCCTGCAAATGGGTGAAAGCAAGGGCCTGCGAAGGGTTCGACTTCGATGTGAGCAAAGCGAAAGCAGATATTCGACCCATCACTGAAGGAGAAGCACCGAGGTTACCCAAGGCCACAAAATCCCTACGGCTCGTGAAATGAACAGAGACCATACGCAAGTGGCATCATTCGCTCACTCACACCACCAACGAGTGCAAAGAGCTTCGCCAAATCCAAATGGCTATAGAACAAGGCCGTCGATCCTTGGGCAGTTCGCCATGAAAGTGGACACAAACCCATTTCCCGCCAACATGGTAGAACTGCCGCCCGCAAGACGTAAGCTGGATTCCTCGTTCGGCGTTAATATGGCAGGGTCGGGGTACCACCATGATACGTACAAGGAGGACGGTGGTCGCTCTAGGGGCAAGGAAAGAAAGGAGACTAGTCCATGCGACCGGCCCAGCCACAATGATAGGCGGTACTTAACAGAAGAACAAGTGAGGAGAGTGCGATATCAGAAGCCACATTCTACGCATCTCCTTAACAAGTATGAACGCCAGTACGACCAACGTCGCTGGCGCGGCAGAGACAACAAAGGATATGAGCACCTTGCTAAGGGGCCGTCGAAAGAGAAGGAAGGCGCAGACAAGCATTGGGATTGTCCTTTCTTCAGGTATTGCTGGGGCGCGGGAATGAGCCGATTGCCTACAATCGACAACTGCCCGGAATGCGGTCAGCAAAAGGAAGACACGGGGCCTGTGTCAGTATTCAAACGTCTAGGGCCTCTTCAGCCCCAGGGCCGCCACAGGGAGTCCACTCGAGCAGAAGACCTCGAGGAGCCAAAGGATGGCAAGGACGGAGACAGGTATCACCGTCCGAGGTGGTGCCCGACGACTGACACACCAAGCGTGAGAGTGCAGCGCGTAACTTAGAGGAAGTCAAGCGCAGATTCCACGCTTTGAAGAAAGCACTACCGATCTGCCGCCAAAGTGAGGCAGGTGTGAAACGGAAGACCGCCGACCAGGAAAGAGTGGCGCCTAAACCGATAAAAGCCGATGCAAGGACATCGGCTGGCACAAACATGGTGTTCGATTCGCCGTAATTCTGGCGCCAAGAACCGATGAGCTACCCGTACAGCTTTGATCGCGCCCACGGCCGGTTATCTTTGAGAAGCCACGTGAGAAGGGTTACAAACATCTGAAAGCCCTGTACCTGCGAGGTTACATCAATGGGCAACCTGTCAGCAAGATGTTGGTGGACACCGGAGCGGCAGTCAACATCATGCCATACTCCATGCTACGACGTTTGGGACGCTCCACTGCCGATCTGATCAAAACCAACGTCACGTTGAGCGACTTCAACGGTCAGTCTTCGGGAACGCAAGGCGATCGAACGCGGACTTGATAAAGGCAGGAAAACCGCATCCACGCTATTCTTCGTCGTGGACAGCAAGAGCACTTACACGGTCTTGCTAGGAAGGGATTGATTCACGCTAATTGCTGCATCCCGTCCACGATGCATCGCTCGATCCAAAGGATGGAGACGGCGGAGGTCATCCACGCAGATTCTATCGAGATCTCCATAGCTGGCATGAACGCTGGAAGCGTAGACCAAGAGCCAATCTCGAATCAATCTAGACGGCCGCGTATTGAAGCTACAAAAACGGGTGAGGCTGGTCTTATCCATCGCCTTACAGAGTAGAAAAGCCCACGATCATCCGTGGTATGCCGATCCCTGCGATCGCCAAAAAATAAAAAGCAGCGATCACGACAAGCAGCTCATGTAGTCGTAGCAGAGATGCTCGCCACCGTAAAATAATAAGGTGTAAACCGCCCTGACTGATGCAAGCAAATTCTGCGATCGCCCAAATTATTTTGTCGCCCTCACCTACCGCTTTGCCACTGTGTTTAGCGCCGATTTGACAGTGACGGAAAGCTAGGGTACGGGTTTACATCAGCCGATGAGCTAGAAGAGATCGACATTGGTCCCGGGATAAGCCACCACCAACATTTATCGCCAGAAAGTTAGAACCGAGTCTGGGGCCCGATGATAGCCTTGTTGAAACAATATCCGCATCGCTTCGCCGACTACAGAAATGCCCGGTTTGGATGTAGCATCATCGAGCATCGGCCCGCCAAAAAGGGATTTCGCCGTTTCAAAGAACGAGCACGAAATGAAGGCCAAATTCGAAGAAGTCAAGAAAGAGGTCGAGAAAATGTTGATGCCTGTTGATCAGGCCATGCGGTATGCTGAATGGATTTCTAGCATCGCGTCAGAGAAGAAGGGCGCCAATGGCGTGTTGCTATAGATTTTCGAGATCTCAACAGAGCTACCCCAAAGGATGAATATCCGATGCCGTGGCGTAAAACATTGATCAATGCAGCTGGTCATAAAATTTTGAGCTTCATGGACGGCAATGCCGGTACAACCAGATCTTCATGGCTCCGAGACATACACAAGATCGCATTCGAGTCCTGGTCCGTGGGGTTATTTGAATATGTAGTAATGACGCTTGACTGAAAAATGCCGCGCCACGCACTAAAGGGCCATGAATTATATCTTCCATGACCTGATCGGCAAATTGGTGGAAATCTACATCGATGACGTGGTGGTCAAGTCTGCTTTCCGCATGGACACTTGGACGACCGCACGTGTCCGGACCGAACAAGAAAATTCGCCTACGGATGAATCAAGAAGTGCCTCGGGTGACGGCCGCCGTTCTTGGGTTTCTTGGTCCATGAACGCGAATTGAGATCGGCCTGAAAAGTCGAGGCGGTGCGACGATGAAGCCACCCACCACGAAGAAAGAATCGCACCTTATCGGCAAGATTAACTTCGTCAAGATTCATCTCCAATCTGTCAGAAGGATTGAGCCGCTCATGGGGCTAGTAAAAATCAAATCGACGAGGAATTCGCCGGGGCGTAATAAGAACGAGCCTTTGACGAGATCAAAGAGTATTTGACAAAACCGCCAACAGTTAATTCCACCTCACCGACAGCATTCTACATTTACTTGTCGCTGGTCGACACGCCCATCGCCTCAGAGTGGTGCAAGTTTATGATGGGCTGGAGCGGGTCGCCTTTACATAAGGTGAGGATGCCGGACGCAGACGAGGTACCCCGATATCGATAAGTTGTGCCTCCGCTGTTTTTCACCTGCACCAAGTTGCGCCACATTTTGCTATCAGCCGAGATCATCATCATATGCAAATCAGACGTCATAAAGCACATGCTGGCGGCTCCTATGTTAAAAGGCTGACTGGGCAAATGGATGTTTGCATTATCAGAGTTTGACATCCGTATCAACCTCAAAGAAGCTTAAGGGACAGCCGCCGATCTTATCGCTGAAAGGATCAACACCAACATAGCAGACCGTCCATAAGAGCGTGGGCTATGTTTTTCGACGGATCGGTTTGTGACGACGGCTGGGCATTGGCATTTTACTCGTGTCGCCTCGGGGCAACATTTTCCTTCTCCATCGATTGTCTACCTCGCACCAACAATGTAACCGAGTACGAGGCAATATGCAAGGGGATGGAGTTACTCCTCAAGTCGGAGCGAAGCAAGGAAATTTTTGAGACTCAAGTTGGTGATTTCAGCTCACGGAGGACTACAAGTGCGAGAGCGAGTCCCTCTTCCCATTATGGATGCACTGCCGTGAGCTGATGACCCAATTCCGGTACGTAAACTTCACTTGGATCCCACGGTCGCAGAATACCGAGGCGAACGATCTGGCCCAGATGGCTTCAGGATACAAGGACGCGGTAGAAGGAGCCGACGCTCGTGCAGTTCAGGAAGCGGATGATCGAGAGCCGATATCTTCAATTACTTGAAAGATTCGGCTCGGGGGGCACCTAAACGGATAAGGTACAAAGCCATGAAGTATGTGCTTATTGGGGATGACATGTTTTACAGGACACTGGAAGGGCTATTGCTCAAATGCCTGGGTCACCGAGGCCAATCAGCTACACGAGGTACGAAGGCGCCTGTGGAACTCACCAATCGGCTCATAAGATGAAATGGTTGATTAGGCGATCGTGGTTTTATTGGCCCACCATGCTTGAGGACTGTTTCAACTACTACAAAGGGTGTCAAGCATGTCGAAGTTTGAAAATCCAGATGGTACCACACAAGAATGAACCCCATCATCAAGCCTTGGCCATTTCGAGGTTGGGGCATGGACATGATCGGCAAGATCAATCCTCCATCAAGTAAAGGCCACATGTGGATTCTGGCTATCACTGACTACTTCACTAAATGGGTGGAGGCTGTCCCGATGAAGTCAGTAAACTCGAAGGATGTTATCAACTTTGTGAAAGAACATGTCATCCATAGATTCGGGATTCCCCAAACTATCACGACCGATGGAGGTTCGGTCTTTATTTCTTAGGAGTTTAGAAAGTTCTGCGAGGACATGGAGATTAAGCTGATTATATCATCTCCATACTATGCTCAAGCTAATGGGCAAGCTGAAGCGTCCAATCAGAGTCTCATCAAGTTGATCAAGAGAAAAGTCGATGAGCACCCAAGGCGTTGGCACGAGGTTTTGTCAGAGGCGTTATGGGCTTATCGTATGTCATGCCATGGAGCAATAAAAACCTCACCATACCATCTAGTATATGGACAAGAAGCCGTCCACCTGGAAATTACGGCTGGATCAAGACGCCACTTTTCGTGACGATCTAACGATCAAGAATACGCAGCCCGATGAGTGATGATAGAGGATTTAACAACTCAAGCTATGGTCACTCGAGAAAATCAAAGAGAACAAAGCCAAAGTAGCTCGTGCATACAACAAGAAAGTGAAGCCAAAGGAGTTCCACGTTGGTGATCCGTATGGGAAGTCGTTGCCCTTGGGGACTAAGGATGCGACATATGGTAAATGGTCTCCAAATTGGCACGGTCCGTACAGGGTTGACCAGGTTTTAAGAGGAAACGCATACATGCTCGAGCAGTTGGATGGCGTAAAGTTCCCAGTAGCAGTCAATGGGCAACATCTCAAGAAATATTTCCCAAGCATGTGGGATGTTGGACAGTGAAAATACGAGGGGCCGATACATGAAATCGGCTAAGTAAAGGCACGTGAGATGATGGACAGTAAAAATATGGGGGCCGATGCTAAAAATCGGCCGAATAAAAAAAATATATAGCCGATGCACGGCCATCGACTCTAGAGGTTCACACATGTTACAAACAGGTCCACCTTGGCGATCTCGGCTTAGTCATCTTCATATTTGCTTATCACTAGTCGTTTGTGCGGGGCACGTTTTTCGATAGGCAATGGGAGATTTGGGTCGCCCGTGTTGAGGAAGGTCGCAGGTCATCATTTGAAACCAAGAAGTGGCCGTTGTAATGTGTCCAAGGATGCAACCGAAGGTTGACCACATCAACGGTTTTTGGGAGAAGCCGATGGGTAGTCATCGCTCAGGCGATTTGACTTGTTTGATCAGGTATATGTAACACCCTAATCGGACCTATGCAAGTTTGGGCAAAATTCACCAAACCCGCATAGAAACGATTCAAAGGTGCCCACCAGCACTTCGCGGGTTGAAACGGTAATAACATTACACAACAGTCCTCGATGGGACCCACAAAATGAGATATATAAAAGCGACTCCATGAGTCAAGAATACAGTATAATATACAAAGATCCAAATCACCTTGAAAAGCGGTAGAGCGTCCACCACGACAAGATGCAAATGGGGCTAAGAGCCTCAAGAATAACCAATGGCGCCCATAACCCGCCTGTGCCAAGCCGAAGGGTAACCCGCTAACGGCGTCGATCTCAACCTGCTTAAACAAAAGGTGACAAAGGGCAAAGGAAAAGAGGAGCCAAGATCGAGGCCAAGACACGCGAGGCTAGAATTGCGGTCCTCGCCACATAGGTATGGTGGATCAAGCGGCGGCAAAGCACTAAACAACCTATAGAGACTCGATACAACCAAGTGTTATCGAGAGAGGGAGAAAGACCTAACGGATCCAACTCAAGCTAACACCAAACAAACCCATCTCGTGTTTCCCCGAGACCAAACGAGAAGTCAACCGAGGAACTCACACGCTTGGCGCTTTACTTATTCGATTATCGTTGTGGTACTTTACTAGTCGATTTAGATAATCGCCGATAAAGTAAGTGGGCACTTTTAGTTAACCATTCCGTTATAGTGGCAGCATTTACTAGTCAGATACATTTAACATGATATAAACCCAAACCCGACAGTTGTTGGTACTTTTATTCAGCCATTCCGTTGTAGTTGCAATATTTACTAGTCAGATACAATTGTCGCAAGCGACAACCAAACAAGCAATTGTGGGCAGTTTTAATTAGCCATTCCATTATAGTGAAGCTGATTACTAGTCATTATAAGTCAAATTTATAACAATAAACTTTAGTTATGCTTGTCTATGATCGAGATACTGTGCTCCAAGTCGTCCATATCCGCGGACACGGCTTTCAGAAAGTTTTTACCCGGCCGGGGTGCACCAATAGCAACACACGCTCGATCAACCTCGGAAAAACCAAATCAAAACCCAACGAGGCTTTCACGACTGAACAATCACAGGATTCAGAATTATTTCAGGGGGCCACCCCTTTGAGTAGAATCCGCAACGGAGTAAGCAAGCTCCGAGGCGGCCTCAAGGTTGCGACAATGGCTGTAAGCGACTGGGAACCCGAAAGTGTGGCTGGGCTTGTCGATACCGCGTAAACATTCCGATCCTAAACAGATGCAGTGCCTCTCGACAATCGTAAATAAAGCAAAGAAACATGGCATAAGTACAGGATCGTAAATAAAACCTCAAACTAGTTTGGCCCCAAGAAATAAGACCTAATCAAGCTCGCTCGGGGGTCCCATATACCTCCGGATGTGGATAGCGCAAAAATCAAGGAATGTATCAAGTACTGGGTCTTACGGACACAAGTGCTCGAAACCAAATATTTTCTATCACCCACCGATGCCTCGCTTATTCAATTTTAGTTTTTAAACAGAAATTAAAGTGACGATAAGTAAAACTAGAATCATCTCCAACATCAACATGCGGCAATACATCGCAATCGTGGCATATGACGACACATCAGCACTTGAGCAAGCAACTCTGACGCATAAGTCCAACTAGCTACCAAACAACAGGTAATAGGGTGTGTCCAAGGCAATATAGGGCTGTGGTATATCACAGTCGGAAACTAAAGCATCGCAACCACGTATAGCGAGATCAACAGGGAGTAAAGCACTATAAAAGTAAGATAGGTAGAAAGGGAAGATGCTCACCGAAAACATTGTCGAAGGGTTCATCCAAGATCGGAAGCTCACATCAACTCAACGGCCTTATCCGCGAAGAAGCAAAACACTATAATAACACCGGATGCAATATTTAATACAACGGCAGAAGATCGGCATGATGCATGTATGATGGATGACATGGCAAAGGTGCGATGCAATTAGGTCAGATTAGGCGGAACCGGGGTCCCGACAATTACTTAAATGGTTCAAGTTATTTAGAACCCCCGCAAATTAAATGTTGTTTAGCAATGCAACAGGTGGGACCGGTTTGCTACACATGTTTAAATGAGGCCAATATAAGGCTAGATTTGCCCGCATATGGGCCCCATATTTAATTATTAGGTGAATCGGCATAAGGCCCCCAAACCACAGATATGCATGCGAGATGAATGACAATTCAATATGCAACAAGTTGTTATTATGTTGTAAAATAGGGTTCGAGGAAAGGGGTCACACATCAGAGGGGGCTCGACGATCTTGGGGTTCCGGGGTTCGGGGTCGGTCTCGGGGTCCAGGGTTCGACGGTTCGGACTCGGCGGGATCGTTCTCGCGCTCTCGGTCGACTAGGGTAGATCTTGTCGCATCGGGGTCTCAATGTCCGGGGAGCAGAACTTGGGTCGGTGTCGGGGTTCATCGGATCTTCCGGGTCGGTGCCGTTCTTGTCGTCGCGCAGATCTTGTCGGGTTCCACGGGGTTGATCTTGCTGTTGCGAGGGTCTTGTCGGTTCCGCGTTTTCGAGTCGGTGTCAACATTCGGGGCGTTCTCGTGGCAAACTTGGCGTTCTGGGGATGATCCTGGCGATTCCATGTCGTGGGCCCTGACGGTCGGGTAGGAGAGCTTGACCGGGTTCGCTCATCGGTGTCCCTGAAGGAGTTCTGGCGTTGAGAAGGCGAACTTGTGCAGGCATCTTCGGGTTGGGTCGGTGCACTTGACACGGGGTCGGTCTTGGCGTCCGAGGCGCTTGGCGTCCGAGGGTTCGGTCCAATCTCGACCATCGGGTCCACGATGGCATCATCGCCGTGGCGAAGGCAACGGGGTTCTCGTGACGAAGATCTTGGGGCCCGGTCTCCGGGGCGATCTTGGCGAGGGGGACTTGGGGTTTGCGGGACCGTCTTGCCAGCGGGCTCGCGTCGGAAGCGCGATGGGGCGGAGAGGACGAGGCGCGAGCTTAGCGGAAGGCGGAAGCGGCGAGGCCGCTGGCGGCCAGCGGAGGCGGCTCGGGCACGCGCAGACGGCGAGGCAGCATGGGCTCGCGACGGCAGCGAAAGCGCAGAGGACGCGGCGAGGAGGTCCTTGCGGGCCGGCGAATGAGCAGGCGGGAGGCGGGTCAGCCGCGGACGGAGGAGGTAGGTGGAGGTCGCGGGCTCGGCTGACGCCGCGCGGCGAACTCGGCGAGTGGGCGCTGGCGGAGGCGGGCGGAGGCCAGCGAGCGGGCGGGGCCGGAGGCGGCAGACAGCGGGCTCAGCGCCGGTGGCGGCGACGCGCTGGGGAGGGGAGCTGAGGAGGCCAGGGGAGGAGCGGCCGGAGCGAGGATGGTAGGCGGGCGGGCGTGGCGGATGTGGCTTGAGGCGCAGGCGCGGCTGGGGCAGCTGAGGCGGGAGAGGAGCAGCGGGAGGAGAGGGGAGGTCGGGGCCGCGTGCGTGGTGGAGGAAGAAGAAGCACAGGGACGGAGGAGAGAACGTGGGGTGGGGCGCATCGGTGGGTCCAGGGGACAGGTCGGGGTGGGGGTGGTGTTGCGTCGTGTGCGTGGCTGGGTTAGGTGGGCAGGGAGTGTGCTGACGTGGGGGAAGAGGTGGAGAGAGAGAGGAGGGGTGAGACTGGTGGGATTAGGTGGCAGATTTTTAGTGGTGGGGGGGAGGCAGGGTGACGTGGCGCAAGGGGAGTGGCCAGGGTGAGGTGGAGGGTTGGGTGTGGGTAGACTAGTTGGTAGGAATAGGATTAGAAGGCAGGTGTAGGGTGGACCGATTTAAAATCTGGGGCGGTCGTTCGGGTCGGGTTGGCCCGTTCGACTGCCCCTACTAAAATAATTATAAATTTTATTTGTGTTAATTGGACCATTTGCAAACCGATAGCGACAAAACAAAAATACTCCGGAGCCCCGGGGTTTGGCGTTTGAATAAAGATGGGGCGTTTTAGAAAACAAAACGGGCTTTGCGAAAATAGTTTTTGGCAAACAATGCATGATGATGACGATGCACTGCACAAATTCAACGCGATTTTCTAGTAGTGGTTTTGCGGGATGCCACAATTCGACACCACTAACAAGGGATCTCGCCCTCGAGATCCGCCTCATGGTACCGGAAGGAAGGTCGGCGATCTGCGTCTTCTCGCTTCGTGTAGATCCTCGCGACGCCACTAACAAGAGTTCATCCTCCATCTTGAAAACGGCGACACCACCAACAAAGGGTCGTTGCTCCTGATCGTCGAGAGAGCACTCCGGGGAAAACAAGGGACGAAGTTGAAGGTAAGGCCACCTCTAACTTCCATGGATAGAGTAAAACTGCTGGATCCACTGATTCAACGTACAAGAGCGAATGATAAGAGCAGTGGTAGGGTAGCTACTCCATCCCGCACTCAAACCATTACTCTGCACGCGAATAAGCGGATTAAGCATCCAACTCTCGGAATTAGACTGAAGATCTCGACAAGCGAGGTTCGGAAACAAGGGGGTGTTGCCAGCAGAAATCGTATGAAAGACACACTGATTAGGTTTCGCGGTGGTTCCATTGGCATGAACAACACATGCTCAAGGTTAACCCCAACTTCACCAAAGCTCGTCCTTCTCATATGTTTTTCACGACACTGATATCCGAGAAGGAGCACATGGATAAAGATCTCAAGAACAAAAGATCGGATGTAGGGCTGTGCACAAGTTGCAGATTGATGATCGTAGCACCTCCGCTGCAAAAGGGAGAAAGCGAAACCACAAGGTGACGGAAACCCAACCACGAGAAATCCGGACTCAAGCAAAGATAAGAGAGCGATTCAAAACACGAGGTAAGAGGAGAACAGCGGAGGGTAAGGAGTAAAATCAGACCTAATCGTAACTATCCAACCGATTTTGCAAAATAGTTTTGACACTCTCTGCGGCCGTTAGCTAGGTTATCCTACAGGCTGGACTTGTGGGTATCGCAACTTGAGCTCGATACCACTCAGAACACCCTCGAGAATCGGACCTATGCAAGTTTGGGCAAAATTCACCAAACCGCATAGAAAGCGATTCAAAGGTGCCACCAGAACTTTCGTGCGGGTGGAAAGCGAAGTAATAACATTACACAGTCCTCGATGGGACCCACAAAGCAGATATATATAAAAGCGACTCCATGAGTCAAGAATACAGTATAATATACAAAGATCCAAATCACCTTGAAAGCGGTAGAGCGTCCAGCACGGACAAGATGCAAATGGGGCTAAGAGCCTCAAGAATAACCAATGGCGTCCATAACCCTGCAGGCCAAGCGGAAGGGTAACCCCTGCTAACGGCGTCGATCTCAACCTGCTTAAACAAAGGGGTGCCGACAAAGGGCAAAGGAAAAGAGGAGGCGTCGATCGAGGCGACACGGCGAGGCTAGAATTCGGCGGTCCTCGCCTACATAGGTATGGTGGACTGAAGCGGCAGCGGCAGAAAGCACTAAACAACCTATAGAGACTCGATACAACTGGCGGTTATCAGAGAGGGGTGAGAAAGACCTAACCGGATCCAACCTGAAGCTAACACCAAACAAACCCATCCTGGTGTTTCCCCCTCGAGACCAAACGAGGAAGTCAACCGAGGAACTCACACAGTTGGCAGTTTTACTTATTCAGTTATCGTTGTGGTACTTTACTAGTCAGATTTAGATAATCGTCCTGATAAAGTAAGCAGTGGGCACTTTTAGTTAACCATTCCGTTATAGTGGCAGCATTTACTAGTCAGATACATTTAACATGATATAAACCCAAACCCGACAGTTGTTGGTACTTTTATTCAGCCATTCCGTTGTAGTTGCAATATTTACTAGTCAGATACAATTGTCGCAAGCGACAACCAAACAAGCAATTGTGGGCAGTTTTAATTAGCCATTCCATTATAGTGAAGCTGATTACTAGTCATTATAAGTCAAATTTATAACAATAAACTTTAGTTATGCTTGTCTATGATCGAGATACTGTGCTCCAAGTCGTCCATATCCATGACACGGCTTTGAAAGTTTTACGGCCGGGTGCACCAATAGCAACACACTCGATCAACCTCGGAAAAACCAAATCAAAACCCAACGAGGCTTTCACGATCGAACAATCACAGGATTCAAATATTTCAGGGCCACCCTTTGAGTAGAATCCATAGCGTAAGCAAGCTCAGGCGGCCTCAAGGTTACAATGGTCAGAAGCGATCGGGAACCCGAAAGTGTGGGCTTGTCGATGCAGCGTAAACATTCCGATCCTAAGCGATGCAAGGTGCTCCTCGCACAATCGTAAATAAAGCGAAAACATGGCATAAGTACAGGATCGTAAATAAAACCTCAAACTAGTTTGTGGCCCCAAGAAATAAGATGAATCAAGCTCGCTCGGGGTCCCATATACCTCCGGATGTGGATAGCGCAAAATCAAGGAGTATCAAGTACTCGGGGTCTTACGGGACACAAGTGGGCGTTCGGAAACCAAATATTTTCTATCACCCACCGATGCCTCTGCTTATTCAATTTTAGTTTTTAAACAGAAATTAAAGTGACGATAAGTAAAACTAGAATCATCTCCAACATCAACATGCGGCAATACATCAAGAATCAGGCATATGACGACACACATCAGCACTTGAGCAAGCAACTACGACGCGCAAGTCCAACTAGCTACCAAACAACAGGTAATAGGGTGTGTCCAAGGCAATATAGGGCTGCAGGGTATATCACAGGTACGGAAACTAAAGCATCGCAACACAGATAGCAGTAGATCAACAGGAAGGAGTAAAGCACTATAAAAGTAAGATAGGTAGAAAGGGGGAGATGCTCGCCTGAAAACATTGTCGAAGGGTTCATCCGAAGATCGGGGCGAAGCTCACATCAACTCAACGGCCTTATCCGCGAAGAAGCAAAACACTAGAATAACACCGGATGCAATATTTAATACAACGGCAGAAGATCGGCATGATGCATGTATGATGGATGACATGGCAAAGGTGCGATGCAATTAGGTCAGATTAGGCGGAACCGGGGTCCCGACAATTACTTAAATGGTTCAAGTTATTTAGAACCCCCGCAAATTAAATGTTGTTTAGCAATGCAACAGGTGGGACCGGTTTGCTACACATGTTTAAATGAGGCCAATATAAGGCTAGATTTTCCCGCATATGGGCCCCATATTTAATTATTAGGTGAATCGGCATAAGGCCCCCAAACCACAGATATGCATGCGAGATGAATGACAATTCAATATGCAACAAGTTGTTATTATGTTGTAAAATAGGGTTCGAGGAAAGGGTCACACATCGAGGGCTCGGCGATCTTGGGGTTCCGGTTCGGGTCGGTCTCGGGGTCCGAGGTTCGGGTTCGGACTCGGCGGGATCGTTTCGCGCTCTCGATCGACTAGGTATATCTTGTCGATCGGGTCTCAATGTCGGAGCGTAACTTGGGTCGGTGTCGGGTTCATCGGATCTTCCGGTCGGTGCCGTTCTTGTCGTCATTGCAGATCTTGTCGGGTTCCACGGGTTGATCTTGCTTGCGAGGGTCTTGTCGGTTCCGCTTTTGAAGTCGGTGTCAACATTCGGGCGTTCGTGGCAAACTTGGCGTTCGGGATGATCTGGCGATTCCATGTCGGGCCCCGACGGTCGGGTAGGAGAGCTTGACGACCGGGTTCGCTCATCGGTGTCCCGAAGGAGTTCTGGCGTTCGAAGGCGGCGAACTTGTGTTCGGCATCTTCGGTTGGTCGGTGCACTTGACACGGGTCGGTCTTGGCGTCCGAGGCGTTCTTGGCGTCCGAGGGTTCGGTCAATCTACCATCGGGTCCACGATGGCATCATCGCCGGGCGAAAACGGGTTCTCGTGACGAAGATCTTGGGGCGGTCTCCGGGCGATCTTAGCGAGGACTTGGGTTTGTGGGACCGGTCTTGCCGGACGGGCTCGCCGGAAGCGCGTGGGGCCAGGCGGAGGACGAGCGAGCTTCGGGCGAGGGGCGGGCGAAGCGGCCGCCAGCGGCGGCGCCGTTCAGCGGAGGCGGCTCGGGCACGCGGCGACGGGCGGACGGCGCAGGCTCGCGACAGCGGAAGCCTGGCGGCGCAGCCGGAGGTCCGAGGTCGCATGGGCGCGGGCCGGACGGCGGGCAGAGCGGGAGGCGGGTCGGCGACGGAGGAGGTAGGTGGAGGTCGCGGGCCGGGCTCGGCGGGACGGGCGACGTCAGTGGCGACGCGCCAGCGGCGGGCGCGGTCTCGGAGGCGCGGAGGGCCGGCGCGGCGGCGGCGGTGGCAGCGGGTCGCGGGCTGAGGCGGCGACGGAGCGGGACGGCGGCAGTGGCGGCTCAGGCCCATGGAGATCGGGCGGCACGCGGCTCGTGGGAGCCGAGGCGCGGCCGTGAGCTCGGGAGGAGGAGCCCTAGGAGGCGCGTGGCGAGGATGGTAGGGGGCGGCGGAGGCGTGGCGGATGGCTGGCCGGCGGGCCGCAGGCGCGCGGGGAGACTAGCAGAGGGAAGCGGGAGGAGAGGGAGGTCGGGGCAGCGTGGTGGAGGAAGAAGAAGCACAGGACGGAGGAGAGCGTGGGGTGGGCGCGACGGTGGGTCAGAGGGACAGGTGGTGGGGGTGGTGTTGCGTCGTGCGTGGCTGGGTTAGGTGGGCAGGAGTGTCTTGGCGTGGAAGAGGTGGAGAGAGAGAGAGGGTGAGACTGGTGGGATTAGGTGGCAGATTTTTAGTGGTGGGGGAGGCAGGGTGACGTGGCGCAAGGGGAGTGGCCAGGGTGAGGTGGAGGGTTGGGTGTGGGTAGACTAGTTGGTAGGAATAGGATTAGAAGGCAGGTGTAGGGTGGACCGATTTAAAATCTGGGGCGGTCGTTCGGGTCGGGTTGGCTCGTTCGACTGCCCCTACTAAAATAATTATAAATTTTATTTGTGTTAATTGGACCATTTGCAAACCGATAGCGACAAAACAAAAATACTCCGGAGCCCCGGGGTTTGGCGTTTGAATAAAGATGGGGCGTTTTAGAAAACAAAACGGGCTTTGCGAAAATAGTTTTTGGCAAACAATGCATGATGATGACGATGCAATGCACAAATTCAACGCGATTTTCTAGTAGTGGTTTTGCGGGATGCCACAGCATACAGTATGTAGGAAGCCGATACAGCGTTATCGACTTCTGAAGCATCGACTTATTTCGGTTGTCGGCAAAATTGAATCAAAGAGGAACAATAGTTGGGAAACGGATTTCCATTCATTCAAAAGATTGTTGCTTACAGGACGATCGGTTACAAAAGGGCCTCTACTTTCTGCTATTACTATCGATTCCTAATCTAAGCCGAGGTCGTCGTCGCTTGCCGTCGCCGTCCTCTTCGCTGTCTTCGCTGCCGCGCATCGTCCTGCTATCTTCAAGAAACCAGCGGGACCTCTTCGTCCTCGTCGTCATCTTGAATCTTCGCTGGACCCGTGGCGGAAGCGCTTTCGGCGGATACTCTTGAGGAGGTGTCCTCCTCGATTCCTCCTCCTCGGCGGAAGAGTCGACGCTCCCGACCAGGCGTCGTCGCTGCTCTTCGCCTCCGGTTCCCGTCGACGAGGCTGAGCTCTCTTCGCCGTCGTCGAGGGCGCGCCTTCCTCGACGGCGAAATCGATCCTTCGTCCCACCATTGTGGGGCGAAGATCTTATCTTGCCGCTGGTGGTGCTCTGGTCGGCTCGGTGCTAACCGAGTTGGAGGTGTGGGAGGACACGGAGGAAGCGAGGAAGCCATGGCGAAAGGGTTTTCGGTGAAGGAGAGGGTTTTCGGCAACCGGAGGAAGATGGGGACTGCGAATCTTCATGCTGATTTAAATAAGGGAATAGTGGATGACGGTTCAATGCCATAGCGGTTTCCCAGTTACCGCCAAAATCGTCAAATCATGCATCGCGCAGAGTTGAGAAGACAGGGCATCATGATGAAGGGGTAGCGTGGCCGGTTACGTTACGCCCTGCGTTACGCTCTGTGCCCGATAAAAAAAAGGAGGAGAAGAAGAGAAAAAACACGCAGAGTGGTTTTGGAATTATCATTGCCAAAACCAGGGGGGCATGTGTTATCACCGTATTTTGGCCAGAGACGGAGATGGGCCGTGATCAAGATGGGCTTGGAAGATACATATATTCAACGAGTTGTTGGATCGGCCTAGTGTGTGGATTTGGGCTAAATTGCCCGTGTATCTTGTATCATAGTAGGTTTCGTGTTTGTTTAGGTTCCGTTTATGTTTAGGTAAAGATAGAGTTGTAGAGTTATTCCAAAAGTAGAGAGTCTCCGGACTATAAATATGTACCTAGGGTTATTGAAAGAGGAGAACAACCACGTTCACAACAAACACAATCTCGGCGCATCGCCACCCCTTGTTCCTAGGGTTTCTTTCGGGTAAGTGCCATGCTGCCTAGATCGCATCTTGCGATCTAGGCAGTATCTACTTATTCATTACCTGGTTTTACTCGATGAAGCGTTTTGATGGCGCAGTAATACCATTATCATAGATTGTTTGAGGCTAGCATCGGTGCTTTTTCTTTACTATCGCCGGGTTATGCTACCTCTAGCTATCTCGCTACCCTTGCACCTTTTCCCGAAGTGCAAGGGTAGCACCTTTGATCTTTATTGAGTCGATTCGATCTGTTATAGTTGTGCCTTGTCCGCCAAGGTTTAGTTTAATATCTACGTAATCAGGCCTTGCAAACGGGTTGAACGATCCGATGTACATAAAGACGTGGCTTATTCGTTCTAGAGGGGATGTTCCGGTAATTGGCTTTATGTTGGTTGTTAGGCCTCCTCTAGGGTTAATATTCTTCATCTTTTGTACGTACCAGGCTCAATCACGCGTAGGATGTTCCAGTTACGTAGTGAGGACATTAAACTATCGTAGATCGATTTAACTTGTAGTGATCAAGCAAAAACCCCGTGTTATCATGAATCTAACGCAGAACCATGGGGCAATCGGCTTTAGGAGCCGATTTACAGGGAAACCTGGGAGCCGATTATGGCTCGAATTTTACGTATACTTGTTTATCATGCAGGAAATCAATCGGAGCAATCCTTCACCTTCCTGACCAGGTATAGGTCAGGTGGCACGCCCTCGAACCAAGCCAGGACGTGTGCCGGAGCTTTTGCGGGCCGTCGCCCGAGGGACCAGGGCCCACCAGCAGTCCTGGGAGCCTCCCGGCTCTCCGTGTTGTCAGTCGCTGCTCGCCGGTGGGTTTTGGCAGGCAACACGTGGCACACTATATATGTGAATGTGCTACGACGGGATTGTGAGCCTTGTGATATACACAAGTCCAGGTCTTGTGCATCCTACTTGGCTCACGGTTCCGTCGTAGCATATTCCTGTGTCCAACGACCTATATATATATATATATATATATATATATATATATATATATATGAGGCATTCTTTTTGATTTACTTTGGTCTTTTTCGAGAATAATGCCAATGATTGAAATGTCGTGGCACAATATATATGTGAATGTGCTACGACAGGATTGTGAGCCTTGTGATATGCACAAGTCCAGGTGTTGTGCATCCTACTTGGCTCAAGGCCCATCAGAGCATATTCCTGTGTCCAACGACCTATGTATATATATGAGGCATTCTTTTCGAGTTACTTTGGTCTTCTTCAAGAATAATGCCGATGATTAAAATGTCGTGGCACACTATATATGTGAATGTGTTGTGATGGGATTGTAAGCCTCATGTTATGCACAAGTCCAGATATTGTGCATCCTACTTGGCTTACGGTTCTATCATAGCATATTCCTGTGTCCAACGACCTAGCTAGTTATATATGAGGCATTCTTTTTGAGTTACTTTGGTCTTTTTCGAGAATAATGCCGATGATTAAAATGTCGTGGCACATTATATATGTGAATGTGCTACGACGGGATTGTCAGCCTTGTGATATGCACAGGTCCAGGTGTTGTGCATCCTACTTGGCTGACAGTTCCATCGTAGCATATTCCTGTGTCCCACGACCTAGTTATATATGAGACATGCTTTTTGAGTTACTTTGGTCTTTTTTGAGAATGCCAATGATTGAAATGTCGAGGCACACTATATATGTGAATGTGCTGCGATGAGATTGTATGCTTTGTGCTATGCACAAGTCCAGGTGTTGTGCATCCTACTTGGCGTACAGTTCTATCGTAGCATATTCCTGTGTCCAACAATCTAGTTATATATGAGGCATGATTTTTGAGTTACTTTGGTCTTTTTTGAAAAGGCCGATGATTGAAATGTCGTGGCACACTATATATGTGAATGTGCTGCGATGGGATTGTCCGTCTTGTGCTATGCACAGGTCCAAGTATTGTGCATCCTACTTGGCGGACAGTTCCATCGTAGCATATTCCTGTGTCGAACAACTTAGTTATATATGAGGCATGCTTTTTGAGTTTGGTCTTTTTAATTTAGGAGTACTTTCTATAAGTGTATCTTCATATGCGACTTTAATTATACATGTTTTTTCAATCACCGATTAATTATTATTGTCAACTTGTAGATGACGTGGTACGTCGTGTACAAGAGACGGGTTTCCGGAGTCTACGATGATTGGGAAGACTGCCGGAGACAGGTGCACCATTTCAGCGGTAATAGCTACAAAGAGTACAACACTATGGCAAAGACGGAAGCTAGATACACGCGCTATCTAGCGGGAGTTAGGACGAGGAACCGGATGAAGACCTACACCTTCGTCGCGGTGATCATGCTTATCGTCTTTGGTTGTTTATCCCTCGTTTGTGTCTAGCTAGTTTAGATGTCTAGGCGAGCTTCCGAGCTCTAACTTGTTCGAGACACATGTATTCGCATGTCACCAACTAATTTGTAACTTGATCGAAACAATGTAACTTCTACTATGTATTCATGTATGAGACTTATCTATATGTATTTATTTCAATATTGTTTTGCAAATTGTGTATTTATATATATAATTGTATATCTTATATCTGTGTGTATATCGGCCTGTAATATTGTATATAATCTGTATTGTATATCATCTGGCTCTGAAATTAAAAAAACAAAAAAACACCTGTGGCGCACATGACCTAGCTTTTGTGGCGCACTACATCTAAAGCGCAATTGCGCAGCTTAGTGGCGCACTGCAATGTGCGCCACAGAAGATCCAATGCGTAGCGCACCTGCACACATAGCCGTGGCGCACTAAGTCTTGCGCCACGCTTATATCACACAACCGTGGCGCAAGGCAGGCGCCACGGCTGAGAGATAGCAGCATGAGCTAGTGGCGCACTGCTAGTGCGCCATGGATGGTCATTTCATGTGCGCCACAAACAGGCATTTTCCTAGTAGTGAGCGCTTCTCAGTTTGATTTGTGCCAGACATCGCATCAATCCCCACTTGCACCCAAGCATGACACAACGTCGTATCTTCTATCTCGGTGTAGTTGGCAGCTCTCTTCTTCCCTTCCACTTGAGATGCTTCATACACTCCCTCCTCGATCTTGGTCACCTCAACATCCTCAGCATCCTCACCATCCATGATGAAGGGATCGAGTTGTGGATTGGAAATGTGAACCTTCGGCTCGTTTAGGAGATCAAGCATGGCCATTGTTGCTAAATCATAGATACAAGTCACCGGAAGCTAAACTACTCCTCGTGGACACATTCATCATACTCAAAGATAGAATTTTCTTACCTTGTAGACCCATCGCCAAACACGTGGGGGGGCACCATTGGCGTTGTGGACATTGGAAGACAGAGGCGGCGTGTCTGGCGGCGACAGGCCGCTGCGGTGGACCAGCTTATTCGTCTTGGCCCCCTTCGGCCCTACCGACAACGAATTTTCGCAGGGCGTCTTCGGCTTCGGCGCCGAGGTAGGGACCGCGATGGGGTTCACCACCATGAAAGCACCGGTGCCCTTCATGGCTTGCGCGACCACGTGCATACCTGCGCGCTTCCGCTTCTTGATGCTCGTGACGACAATCATGGTGGCAACATCGCCGATGGCCGGGAGACCCCCGCCGACCCTAGGAGCCACGGTAACCACGAGAGACGGTGGTTGAGGCTGCGTGATGCCTCCAGCGGTCGGTGGGGCCGAGTTGTGGTTCATGTCGTCAAGATCTGGTTGTGGCGTTGTAGGAGGGGCGGCGACGCGTGGGCGGGAATGGGGAAGAGGTGAAACATCCGTTGCGCAATCGCGGAGGAGTGCGTCTGATTTCACCTCGCAACCCGTGAATGTAGAGGTCGAGGAGTGGACTTGGCCTCGACCCTTAAATTTTTTTTACGGGTCACCTCTTTTATGGTGTCTGGTCGTTTTTCGGTCCGAAACTGCAAGCTGGCAGTTAATTTGCGGATTTGGGTCTTTTACGGTGTTTGTTAGTGATGCTCTAAATCCAAGAAAGCCTAGCAAAACCAAAGGAAGCGCATCAAAGTCATGTCAAGAAAAGAACACATCCAAAGTCATTCTCAGACGGGCCCTTAGCAGTCCGGATGCTGAAGAAAACACAATGAGCTGAAAAGTTGGGGTCATGTGCGCCTGAGCCCAGCCCGCCCTGGAGGAGGACTAGAGTTCTTCATCGTCAAAGGTGAGCGCCAGCCTCCCTCCCTTCCCTTCGAGACTCCCTCCCTTCCCTTCGAAAGAAAAAAGGACTACCCTGCTTCCCTCGCTTGTGTTCCACCCCCACCCCTCTTTCCCTGCGGATTCACGCGAGCGCGCACCATGGCTCCTATGCCTACCGGCAAAGGTGAGCGCCAGCCTCAACTCTCTCTCCCCCCTCCCCCCTCTCTCTCTCTCTCTCAGTAACGCCCAGCACACATAGATCGGAGCCGATGCCTTGCTCTACCGCGCCCGCCCGATCGAGGATTCACATTCCATCTATCGGATGCGGCTGCGGTTGATAGCGCAACCGCCGCGCAGCCTCCGTTGAACCCAAAGCCGCCGCACACACTCAGACCCCGCCGCTTGGCTGTAGCGCTCACTTCTGTTTGCTCGATTCATATACACAGGAAAAGCTCGCAAGATTCAAGCTACTGTTCGAGACACCCTCCGGCTTCGCGGTTTTCACTTTCGACGAGACATATCTCAAGAAAGATATTGAGGTACTAGTACTTGATTTCTTCTTTCTTCGGTGCCGCCAATGACTCCCTTTATATAACTTCATCATTGCAACTCATGGGCGCGTGTCCAATGTCATCCACTTAACTTTCTCTGTTTTTTCCGCAGCACATCTGGATATACTTTGTGGGAAGCCACGGGCACAAAAACGTTAGTAGCCGCTTCCTCTTCATTACTACTTAGCCTGTTGACAATTCAACATATTAATTAGTTGATCTTTGCTTCAGAATTTGCTGCAACCAGCTTCCATCATTTTTTTTTGCAATGTGGGTAGTGGCAGGGTTTTGGTTACCGGGCTGGTTACCGCGGTTACCGACACCACCCGGTAAATTGGTTTTTAGGCAAAAAATTCCGGATATGTTTGAATTTGGTTCATATTCATACAATGTTTGGAAAATTTGTGGTTACCGGCCGGTAACCAGGTGGCAACCGGCCAATTACCGGACATTGATCTCGGTTTTAAATTCAAATTTTATTTAAAAATTTCGTCCAGCACGGTAACCCAAAATACCGACCACCCCCGTTAAAAATTTCAATCCTGTAGCCGATACCTTGGGTAGTGGAGGGGGGAGTAAACTATTTGCATTTCGTTCGCTGTCACTTCTATCTAACTGTAGCATGCTTATACTACATAACACTACCTATAACTGTAGCATGCTTTTGGGGATTGTGAAACTTACTAGGGTCACTAAAATTCACTTACGCAAAAAAAATTCTATGAACTACCTAGGAATCTGTAAACCTTATTAGTGTGCAACTGAAAACTAATGTTGGGTACTGACATCATACTACAAGCCGAGAGGCCACTATAAAAGAATTTACTAAGTAGTAAGCATTACATTAATACATGGGGTCATGTGTTAAGGGTTTTACTGAGTAAACTGGAACAAACAAATATATTCGTGGCTGAGATAGCCATACATGACTGAATTACCTCACCTACTGATAATATATTGCTATTGACAAACTTTTTTTTTTCTAAACATTTTTGCCCTTGTTTCTCAGATTGTTTGGCTGGATGAATTCCGAAAGTTCGAGGACAAGTCCAATGTCATTAACCTTACTGCCCAGACAATACACGTCGGCCTGACCCAGATGCTATGGAAGAACTGTGACTTTGATGATACACTAGTTGTTGGAAACCTTGCATATAAAGACTTAATTGGAAAAATACTGGTATGTATAACTGTCTAAGTAGGGTCTTTTATGGTCTAAGCTCCCTAGTTGTTTATGCTTGTGTTCACACTACATATTACCACTTCCCTTTTCAGGGGCTAAACTGTCATTATGAGAATGCTGTGAATGAGGTGATGTGGGGTCTGCAGAATCTCATGCATACTTTACTGCCTCAAGAACAGTCTGTGATGACTAAGGACGACTTGCTTCCCATGAGCATAGGACTGAATATGGTCTTAACTCGATACAGAATCAATGTCGAGAAAGAGATGGTGAGCTTAGCCTTGTCCTTTTGTTCTATGATATGTGCAATAATTTCCGTTTTATCATGATCTTGTCATGTAACGTTCATGTCTGATTGATTGTGCACTCTTAATAATTTATTGTTAGCGATGAAAGGTTTTTCATAGTAACATTGTTATCGTAGAATATATTTGAGAATCTCAATTTGCTTTATTCATCTTCTAGATTTTCTTCTCTTGTCTATTCATGTTTCTTTCGGTGGTTAAATAATTCTCATTTTTATCCAGCTTAATGAAAGTATTATCAAGAAGGCAGGCAAGGTTTATGATACTGAGTTACGTGAAAAAGTACATTCGAGGTTCTTGCACAAAAGGTTTGATGATAAGTTTAAAGAGTTATCTGGGGTTGATACCAACGACTGGAGTTCATTTAAACTTGCAACGGCTTTGAAGATAATGTTTGATCCTCACGGACGACTTCAAGTTGGTTATGCTCACAAGGTGAATCTTTATATTTCCTGCAAAAGTTCTACTCGAAAACTTGGTTATCCTCACAAGGTGAATCAATATACTAAACAGTGTCTAGATTCATCCAAATTTTGATAAATCTGTGACGTCTATTTTGAAACGACAGGGAGTAGTATGCATATGCTGGAAAGTTGTCATTATAGCTGTGTACTAACGTATGCTTGTTTCAGATCTTCTCAAGCAAAGAGCTTACAGTGATTAGGCGTGACGCACTTCTATATCAAAATACGGTAAATAAGGACCTTATCCTGGCAACCTATAGTGACGTTATTACTCTCCGCGAATACAAGGCAGAATTGCTATGCGAATTGCGCATCTTGGTTAAGGAGGCTAAAGTGGCACTGGAAACTGAAGAAGCGCAGGAGAAGCCTTCAGCAAATGGTGTTCAGTCCAACAAGCAACTGGATCAGACATCGATAGCCTGAAGTGCTTTGCTTAAATATGCAGTATGTTTTATTTGATAATTTTGTTCATAATATTTTTAGAGCAAGCTGTTGTAGAAACAAATTATAATTACAAAAACAACAAAATGAAACGAGGCGAGATTTTCATTAATTGAAGAATGTTTTTAGAGCATTTGCATAGGACAATCCTAGGCCATGGCCTAGTCTCCCGAAATTACATAACCGAAAAATTTAGCTTCGACAAAGCTCCAAGTCCTTGATTCCTCTTTAATCCTTTCCAGGATAGATGTCGCGGGGGAATATTGGTTCGTGTTGCGCCATTTCCATATTTCCCATGAGACTAGCAAAGATTAGAGGGGCCATAGCCTTCCTAGCCTTTCATTTCTCTAGAACCATCTTTGACCACCATTCTTGCATGATGGATGATAGTTGATAGCCGTTCAAATCCTATTTTGCATGACCAACCTCTAGGATGATAGTTGATTTCTTGACGATGGCACCAAAATTTATGTTAGGCCCCAATCCGTACGTCGAAGGGAACGGCCCAGCAAGAGAAGCCGGCTTCGGGTGGGATAAACGGAGCGGAGACGGCGACTTCGGAAGGGATGGAGGGTGAAGGAGGGCCGGAACCCTGAACCTTCGGCGGCGGCGAGCTCCAAGGCAAAACCCTCGTCGTCTCACGGTGTGAGTTGGTCCTTGGCGACACTTTTGTTTTTTTCTGGATATATACTCCTTGGCTTCCTCCCGTCTTTGCGATGGGGAGAAGATACCCATCTGGGCCTCTTACACATCCAGGGGCAAGATAAGATCATTCGGGGGGCAGAATTGTACACCGGAACTTTCAATCAATAACCAAAAGTGTGATATATTTTACTTCCTATCCACACATTACAAAGTACTAGTGAGTAGTATCTTGTACATCCCCACCCAGAGCAGCACTAAATCCGTGGTGAACCAAACATCAAGTTTGCTTCGACGGAGCACCCAAAAAAAAAAGCAGTCAAAGACAAACAGCGTCACATTTCTTTCCCCTGACAAGGTTAAAAAATGCGTCAAAGTGTACATTTTCCTTGGCTCAATCATCATCATCATCACCACCATGATCTCACTGCTGCCGGTGACAGGTGCCCGGTGAATCAGAGTCCACGACACGGACATTATTGGTGAACAAGCTATTCTAGGCAACAAGATAGCTAGGGGGAAAAGTTAAAAAGTTGTTAGAATGGGCTACTTGTTGGAATGAACATTTCCTCTTTGTAGATCGCTATCTCCGATATATCTTCAGATGTCTGGCTGGCCCCAATGGAATTTTTTGAGGTCACTATCTAAAGCATGCATCGCCATCGCCAACTTTTGGGAGGATCAGAGAGGAGCGGCTGGAGAAGGATTGGAGAGGGTATTTCGATTCGGTGCCGCCGCCCGGGACCCCACACGGCACCTCACCAAAGATTTCTCGATCGTCCGCGACGACTGCGTGAGCTCTACGGCGGATTTGACGCCAACCGTACGCGCGCATATACTCAGCGTCGCTCATGAAGATAACAGCATGTAATGACATCTCCAGGACATGTGGTACTATAACTGAAACAATCTATTCCCTCTTGCATCGCAACCCATGCGGATTCCATCCAGGTTACTTACGGACATAATTGGCTAATGGGATTAGCCGAACAAGCTGTAACAGTCAAGTCGACCTAGCTAGGCACAGCATTACAGAACCAATAGCAAAAATCGAGCTCATATAGATACCACACGAAGGGAATCAACAGATCTAACTGCAGCAATCTAGTTCACCTCTGCACTAGTGTATGGTTGCAGGCTGCTAGGAGAGGAAAAAATAACTCGACCCCAATCCGTACCTTGGAGGGAACCGCCCAGCAAGAGGAGACGGCTTCGGAAGGGATGAACAGAGCGGAGACAGCGGCTTCGGGAGGGAGGGTGGAGGCCGGACGGAACCCTGAACCCTCGGCGGCGAGCTCCAAGAAAAACCCTCGGCGGCGAGCGGCCTGAGTCAGTCCTTTGCGTCGCCCCCTTTTGTTTTCGGGGACAGTCCTTCGCTTCCCGTCTTTGTGATGTTGAGAAGATGAGCCATATGGGCTTATTTTAAAATATCTGGGCTGGGGATCTGGGCTTTTTTTTGAACTTGGGGATCTGGGCTTTGACGTGTGCAATATTTGCCTGCATCGTTCATTTTATACTGGCCGATTTTTCTTATTTTCCTTTCATCACCACTACTATTAAACAAGCAAACATTATCTTTCCTTCATACCCCTCATTATCACACACAAACCAATCAGCACCACACAATTTGGCCCACCCAAGTCAATCTAACTGTTCCATCATGCGTGTACAGTTAGCAATTAACAATGACTGAACGTACTCCACCGCAGAGGAAATCCAAAAATCCCACGTCCCCGGATATGCCTTCCCATTAATCATGCAAGTCAGGCAAATCCCATGTCCAGGTAAAAATAGAATCTGATCCCCTAATAACCCGCAAACACTAGCGACTCCCTCCCCTGGATCGACACCGCATCAGATATCTCCCTCCCTTCCTGTAGGTTGCCCACTCCGACCTCGCTGCCCTACACCACGCCATCAAGTGGATGCTGCTCCTCCTTCACAGGTCGCCTGCGTTTCCCTTGCCAACCTTGTTGCCCATGATAACCCTCAAACACCGGCGACTCCCTTCCTTGATCGCCATCGCATCAGTCGCCCTCCCTTCCTGTAGGTTGCCCTCGCCGCCATGCACCGCACCGTCAAGTGGGCTGCCGCTCCTCCTTCACAGGTTTCCTGAGTTGCCCTCGCCAACCTTGTTTCCCATCACTACACCGCTGGGCCGTCCTGTCAAAAGGGTAACCATTTAACTAGATTATATTCAATTAGGTTTATTGCTTGCAGGCTACAGCGAACTCGTATGATGTATTGATCTATTGGGCTGAAAAAATTACTTTCACACACGCCTTAGGTATCCTAGAATAGAGACATGTAAGGTAGCCATAACTACCTCACGATATAGTGCTACACACAACTTGATATTTCTTCTATGATATACATATAAAACCTGACAAGCCACATACTACTGTCATCTTTTAGGAAAACAGATAATATATACATTATTATTTAGGAAAAAAGCTTTACAACAAATATTCCATGTATAAACACATCTTGTATAGAAGGTCAAACAACAAGTACCTCTAGCATCTCAATAAGTCGATCTCTTAGATAAAGAAAGAATCCACTAACATCACTCTCGTTGTAAGTCACCAATATACCATCAATGTCAGCATAGCTTTAAAATGTCTATCAACCCAATCAAAATATAGTAAAGGAATGCCATTTTAATGACATTCGAACATTGACATGGAGATTATATTAAACAGATTGGTGTCTTCTGAATTTAATGACATGGAGATTCACAAGAAGGCGGCGGTATGTCATCTCCCAATCGCCAGGAGGAGCACACCCGATTCCAAGATATAAGCACCAACCAATCCTTGGGTAAATATCAGCAACCTGATATTGTTTTATATAGGATAAAAAATAACAATATTGTTCCTCATGTGCTAACTATCGGTATCTGACAGACCCTAAAGAACTGAAGAGGCAGAGGAACAGAGAATATTATGCCTGAAACAAAGATGAAATTCTCAAAAAACGTCGACAAGCCCGTGAAAATAAACAGGCTTCAACATCACTGCTTACCGACGAGAAAAATGTACCACATACTCCCCTGGCCATGTCTCAGAGTAATGATCACCTTCATCTGCATACTTATGTATTTACTGTAATTTAATGAACTGCTCGCTGAATAAATGCTGCAGATATGCGTACAATTGAAGCTCAGAACATCAACGATAGCCACTGCTCAAATAATTGAGTCATGGAGCTAAGAGGTCTCCAGACCTTAATATATAGGTCATACGGAAGATCCTGAGAATAATAGAAGATAACCCTTGTGCGCAAGTTTTCAAGAGCTTTGGGTCTGTTTCAAATCTAGATGAATATAGAAGCAACTACTAGAACTTTTAACACCTGGAGAATTCGTTGGTGATGAAGTATATGTAGCTTTATGATAAGATCCCTATTTTAATACGATTATATATTATTTTCTATAACCCATGTATGCACTTCAAATTGTAGATCACAAATACGTACATACAATGCATAAGTGCTATATAGCATTTAAAGGTGAGGTCAGGTGAATGTGTGTTTTTAGAGAATGCATGTATCTTAAAAATGATAAAGAGATGTACCTTCCCTGTGGGATGACGCACCAGCATGGGTCCTAAAGAGAGTGAAAACCTATTTAGAACATGATATGGTTAGCCTCAGTTCTCTACATATTACTATGAATTCAATCGAGGATGAATGTTTTTCTATATGTGAACTAAACTAACTAAACTCCTACTTTTTAGATATACATTCAAATAAATATTGACGACTTTCATTGGTACGTAGCGATTATAAATACTAGAAAACGATATATCCAAGTCCTATACTCGCTAGGCAGCGGAATGCATAAAAAAAAGTCTTGGCTGCTACATGCTATGGTTAGTAATTAGTTCCACTGCCCAATATTTTTATAAGATTATTTTTTGATATTCTTCGCTTGTGATGCTAATACTTGGACACTCATTTGTGCAACAGTTGGAAGGACTGGAAAAATATATTCAGATTTGCTATGCCTCACATGGACCTTAAATCCAATAAGTGGACGGATCTTAACGTCACAAAATTGCCAAAGGAAGAGTGTATTCAAAGATGCCTGCAGACATATGGGTACACCTCCTAACTCAACCCAATTGATAGTATGTGTTTTTTGTTTGTTCCCCTTAATCTCATTAAAAAGAAAATGTCTACCATACATGGTGGAATATGTAGCATAAGCAATTAGGCACTATTTATCTACACCATTTACAACACATGTACCCATAACTTGCTATGGATTTTCACAAAGAGTAGAAATAGTGGGAGCAAACAAAATATAACTAACCTTTGGGAGTTCCAGAACTGCTTCAGAAGAACTAGAAAAAATTGTTGAATCTCCTTTGCATAATTGAATATAAACTGTATGTCATCCTGTCAAAAATATTATTAGTGTCAGATATTCATAGTAATATGTAACAATGTTAGCAGAATGAAACACGTGGCTTATAGAACTTCTGCTTATTGCTTGCCTAAAAATAGAGTTTTCAAGCTGCACTTATATGGCTCTAGCACATAGCCTAACGTATTTAGGAGTAGAACTCAGTCCTGTAATGAGTATTATGCATCTAAGCAAAGAAATATATACGAGAGTCATCATTTGATGCATATACATCATGTATGCGATATTAGAAATCTACTAAAAAGAAATTCGCTTTTGAGAGACAAGTTTCCCTATGGAAAGGTTGAGGGCAACAGTTTTTCTTCTGAAAGTTAATTACCTGATTATTTCTATAAGTGTGTGCCAGATTATTTTCATTGTCAGATATGTATGCGTCAGGTATTCAGCACTATTGAAGGGAAACCACAATTTTCCAATTCACTCCATTGCCATCAAATGATATCTACTATAAAATAAACCACCGAATTGAGCAGATTCCAGCAGAATCAAGACAAGGGGGACGATGAATTACCTGTCTGAGCAAGGTGGAGAGGGGCGTCGACCGAGAGGCTTGCGACACGGGCAACCATCCAGAGCGGTATGTCCTCGCCGGCGTCAATTGGAGCAGCAGTGGGAAACCGTCGTTGTGGATACCTCCAACGCCCGCGCGGCTGGTGGAGACAAGGTCGGCGTGTGCGTCCGAGCCTAGCGGCGGCAAGACAGGGGATGTGTCGGCTGAGGCGGCAGTGGCGGGGAGGCACCGTAGGGTCTAGAACACGTGGCAGTCTCGGGGAGGCAGGGGAAAGCCCTATCTTGGCGCTGGAAGAGGGGAACCAGTGGAGGGCCTGGTCATGGCGCCGTCGGAGGGAAACCAGGGGAGGACATGGTTCTCGCGCCGGTGGCAGGGCGGCGGCAGCGGCAGGAAATCGTCGAGGCCAGCGGAGGAGGGGGAAGACATCGAACACAGTGGCAGGAGTTAGGGGCGTGAGCTTCCTTTGGCCGACGGTGAGGAGAAATCAGATGGGGAGGAGCATGATGTGGATAGAGAGCGAGGAAGTGGGCCGAGCGTGTCCTCACGATTATGTGTATGGCTGCTTTTTTTGTACGGTGCGGTCGCTCCGTTTTTATTTACATGCGGTCTTCATAATTTGTTGATCTTGCTGATCCTTCAAACATTTATTAAATTTTCTTTCCTGATAATTGTCATTTTTATAAACTATGGTAAATTTTATTTAATTTGTTAAACACTATATCATCAAAAAATTATAATTGTGCAGATCATCGTGTGTTTTTTGGTTTGTGGATGTTAAACTTCATTGAGTACTGGACATGAAATATTTTGTCTAACATTTTTAACCAGGTATATTTCTCTTGGTATCATGTGTTAAATATTGTATTATTATTATTTCAAAAACTAATTATTATTACTACTTGATAGGTTGATATGATAGATTTTAGGATGAAATTGGCTATAATTTTGGTCGATTCGGAATTCATCGATGACGACATTAGAAATCGAGTCTTCGAAGAAAAGTATAGCAACACAGATCCCCCGGATTATGTGATTGTGGATCCTCCACCAAAGATAGTATAAATATTGCTTAGTTATTATTTTTTAAATATTTTTCTTATTGTGCTACGCATGCATGTGGTTTTGAATTTGGAGTATGTTTTCAAGTGTTTATGCGATCATGAAATTTATGTGAGAACATGTGTGTGGATCATGACTCGCACGTGCAACCACGTTGTTGGACATGAGTTATATTTAAGTGACTCGGTTAAAAAAAACTCGCTAACAAAGATGGAATTTTTATTATTGATTATGAGACATGCGTTGCACGGCACGCTTACTAGTTACTGCCGGGTAGAGTGCCGGGTAGAGGATAAGAGAAGCAGTGAGCTAGCAGAAGCAACATTCGTTCAAGAAAAAAAACTAAGAAGCAGCACAGTCCTGATCCCTCCTCAATCGTTTAGTCATTTAATAAAATTTAAAAGGATGGCAGCATCACAAAAGATTGTAACTTTGGCACCTTTATTGCTTCACACCACCAATCACAGAGAGCTCTCGCGACCGGCTCGCCCTCACGCCGGCTGGTCGCGCCCAAGCCTCGCCTCTCCGAGCTTTCCGCATCCTCTCGACGTTGTTGGCGTGCGTTCTTGGGCTAGGCGCCCGCGACGGCCCTCGGTCATCACCCCTGGAGGTGCGCCTACAGGCGGTGCGGCGGTGGGAGATGCGGCTCGGCGGCGATCTGGCATGGCGGTGGGGCGACATGAAGCCGGCGAGTGGGTTCTTGTGGGATCCGCCGGTTTGGTGGTGAAGGTGGTCGAGGCGGCGGTGGTGCCTGCGGCTCGGATCTAGGTTCTGGCGGGCGGATTCCCGTCGGTTGGCGGCGAGGATCGTGATGGGGTGGTGGCAACGACACGCGCTGGTTGCGTGGCGGCGGGAGCTTCCGAGCTCGTGTGGGTCGGGCCTATGATGATGATGTTGAGGACAAGGCGTCGTGACTGCGTGCAACATTGTGGCGGCGGAACTTACGAACCCCTGGGATTGGTCGGGCCTACTTGGCTGGTGTGCTCCGATTGTCGCGTCCGATCGGCACTCGCCGTTGGTGATGGAGGATGACCTCGGGTGGTTGTGTTGTTGCCGCCGCCGGATCCGATGGTCAGTGTCTGTTGCCGCTCCGTTCGATCGGCTATCGTCGATGGCGGTGGAGGTTGTTCCCTCCCGCGTGGTGGTGTTTCTGTCGCCCTTTGTCTACGGATGTTCCTGGTTGGTCTGTCCGGCCTTGCAGTGGTTGTTTTGGGGTGACGACAATGTTGACCACAAGATTGTGGCGGCGTCGTTGGTGGGTAGCAAGGCGGTGGAAGCCGCTAATTGTCCGGTGGGATTTTGGGGGTCAGGAGAAATCCATGTCATCTTGACACCGACGTGGCATTTTAGAGCGCCGGGACTAGGGTGTGGATACTCCGGAGGGTGCAACTGTTGCGGGTCATTGTTGTTTGTCGATCCATCGCATGCCGGTCTTTTTTTCTCTTTGGTTTTCTTTTGGATTTAATTTTACTGTCTGTCCTAGCAATGGACTAACAGTTGTACCGTGTGGTTGCGAATATTAACATAGAAAGTAGGGGTGGGCGTTCGGTCATGACCGACAATTCGGTCTTTGTATTTCGGTTTATTTTAAATTCGATCCTTGAAAAAATAAAAACCGAATTATACTTGATAGTTTTACTAGCCGAAAAATCGGGTACCTACTAATTCGGGTTCGGGTTCGGTCATGACCGAATAACATGGTCAATATTATCAACATAAAAGATAGACATTACTTATTAAAAATATGACAATATTTTAACTATATTTTAATACATATGTTATCATTTAGTGGAAGAAATAAACGTGCAACAATCCTAATAAAATGTAGCAACTCTACAATAGCACTTTGATGACCATTCAACAATGCCATAATTCATGCACATCACACAAATTTGGAGTTTCAGATAGTCTCATGTAAAATTCGTTATGTTCGGTCTATTCGGTTACTTAGGAACTAAAGACCGAATAGACCAAACTAAATTCGGTCTATAAAATTCACTATCCAATTTTCTTGTCGGTCTTTTCGGTTTCGGTCTATTCAGGTTCGGTCTCGGTTTTTTCGGTTTTGGTCTTTGGTTATCGGTTTTTATGCCCACCCCTACATAGAAGGACGGAAAGACTGATTCGAGTTGAACTCAATCACTGCTCACATATGCAGGAGCAAGAAAAAAATCATTCGGGGCCGAATTGTGCACCGGAAGGAACCAAAAGTGTGATATATTTTACGGTCACATTGCGATGTGACGTCCGTAGGAACCAAAAGTATCTTAGACACCCCCACCGAGAGCAGCACTAATTCCGTGGTAAAACCAAACGATCAAGTTTGCTTCCTATCCACACAGGACGGAGCACCCAAAAAAAGGCAGTCAAAAGGCATACGATTTCTTTCCCTGGGAAAGGTAAAAAAAAAGGCGTCAATGTCGCATTTTCCTTGGCCCAATCATCATCACCACAATCTCACTGTTGCCGGTGGCTGTCATGTTGAACGGTGAATCAGAATCCACGACTGCACGACATCTAAAGATATAATTGGTGAGGGGTCAAGGGGCTCTCACAGCGATTAGCCATTCTGGGCTGTTGGATCGGTTTAGTATGGTGGATCTCAGTCATCTATTGTTTCCTCTGTGCTAGTCCAAGACATGCAACGGCCGATTTCTACCCGCCTAGCACCGTGTTGTTTCCACTGACGTCGGGCCCGTCCAGCCAGCTGGCTCACTTTTCAGTCACCTTGCACGTGGTAGAGAGATGGCAGGGAGATGAAAGCGGGCTGGCCGACCCGTGATATGAGGGATAGAAAATTAGGGTTACCTTCCCCCAATCCCCTTGTAATCTATCTCATCCAATCCCCTTTTGCTCCACCACGTCCTCCTCCTTGCATCCTTGCCCTTGACACCGGAAGCAACCGTACCAGTATTCTCCACCCAGTCGCTTTGCCTCGCCGTCCAAACTCCTCATGACCGGTCCTCACTGACCTTCTAACTCCTCTGCCACCAAGCCTCATGCTCAGTCCCTGATGCGCTAGGGTTTCAAAGCACCAGAACGGCAAGCGGAGAAGAACATTGTCGTGAGCGCCGTGGCATCGGAAAGATGACGCCATAGGAGGCGGATTAGGCGGGGGGTCCGAGACCGTGCTTGGCTCCAGTTTGTCTGGTAGGACAACGGCCAGCGCGGTGCTCGGCTCTTGGTTCGTCCGGGAGGACGACGGTCAACAACGACATGACCAGCTAAGTGTAGGAGTTCGTAGCATGGAAAACAAAAAATTTCTATCGCATACAAACAAACAAGCCAAGATCTATCTACTAGATTGTAGCAACGAGTCGATGGAATAACTTACCCTCGAAGATTCCAAAGCGGTTAACGAGAGCAGATTCTCGTGGATGATGTAGTCATACTCTTTCCGATCTCAAGATCGCGTAGACGATCCTTCCGGCGCCACGTTCGCGGCGCTCCCGATCGGTCACGTTCGGTGCGGCGAAGACCTTCCTCTCCTTGTTCCAAAGCGGCGGAGGTTGTAGCACTCTCCTCGCGATTCCCAAGACCAAGGCGTGGTACCAGTAGAGGGAGATCCGCAGGCTTCGCCTTAAGCGAGTATGGTGGAGTATGAGAGAGGCTTTTAGTGGTCTAGGATTAGACACACCAATTAGAAGGCTCTAAACCGAAGGCTAGGGCAATTAGAAGATCTAAACCAAAGCGGCTCTAAACGGAGGTCGGCTAGGGTTTAGATTTAGAGATAGGAACTTGTGTGTCTGGGAGGAGCCCTGCCTCCTTATATAGGTGGAGGGGAGTGGCGCCATGGGGAGGAGAGTCCCTCCCCAACTCGGCTAGGTGGGCCCGGTTGGAGGAGGAACTCCTCCCCTCGTTCCCACACCTTCCTCTTTCCCTCTTTCCAATTTTAGCCGTTTGACTTTTCAAACTTGCTATTTGACTTTTCAATTTAGGATTCAATTTAATCCTTTATTTGGAACAGCGAGAACACTTAGTACATGATGCAATCATCCCAATATGCAATGACACATTCATGTACCCTTCCCTCGGTGTCGGACATTCCGAACCTTCTAGAACATTCCAGGAAAACAGGAATCATTCCCGAACTCAAAGCGGGACTTTCCTTATATGAATCTTATTCTCCGGACCATTCCGGATCACCTCGTGATATCCCGGATCCCATCCGAGACTCCGAACAACATTCGGTCTCATTCTCATAATACCATAACTACTCAAACAACGTCGAATCCTTAAGTGTGTCTCCCTACGGTTCGTGAATTATGCGGACATGATCGAGACACTTCTCCGAACAATAACCAATAGAGGAATCTGGAAATTCATATGGCTCCCACATATTTCTACGATTACTTTGCGATCGAATGAACCACTTACATACGATACCAATTTCCCTTTGTCTCACGATAGTTTACTTATCCGAGGTCATGATCGTCGGTATCTCTGCATACCTAGTTCAACCTCGTTACTGATAAGTACTCTTTTCTCGTTCCCGTGATATGTGATCCCTTGTGAGCCAGTCACATGCTTGCAAGCTAATTGGATGACATTTCACCGAGAGGGCCCAGAGTATATCTATCCGTCATATGGATGGACAAATCCCACTCTTGATCCATGTTTTTCAACCAATACTTTCTGAACACTCAATGCCACCTTTATAGCCAACCTGTTACGGTGTGGTGTTTGATGACATCAAAGCATCCATCCGGAAAAGGTGATATGCATGATCTCATGGTCGAAGGAATTAGGTTACTATGTATCAGAAAGCATATAGCAATTGAACTATTTAAATGACTTGATCTTTATGCCACGCTTATCTATAGGAGTATGTCCATCACATCATTCTCCTAATGATATGATCTTGTTGTTAATAACATCTCTATGTTCATGATCAGGAAACCATGATCATATATTAACCAACAAGCTAGTTTAACAAGAGGCTTTACTAGAGACTCTTATTTTAGTTTACAAATCACACAAGTATTAATGTTTCCGGTTAATACAATTATAGCATGGCATGTAAACATTTATCATAAGTATGAAGATATGATAATAACCTACTTTATTATTGCCTCTTGGGCATATCTCCAACAGTCTCCCACTTGCACTAGAGTCAATAATCTAGTTTCAAACCTTTGTGTATTCAACACCTATGGCTTTCCGATGTTGTATGTACACGATTGCTAGTGGTCAATCGATCTCGGATCGACACTTCGGTCCGTGTGTAATTGCATGTCTTTGCGTCTCTCGCAACTCTTATTCTCTAATGAGATGGCTTCGTACTAATTTGGTCCTTTGGTGTGACCTTTAGTTCTTTGGGGTTAAAACATGTTGATAATATTGTCGCATAATATATCTTCATAGTACTATCCACCGTGAACTACACCTAGTTTGATAACAAACTACTTGACACAAATGCCCTCTTTTCTGCTATAATTGCGTCATATACTTAGCCTTTTGTTGTAGTATCTGTCACAATGTCTTAAATTTGGAACTCATCCAAATCCATTATGGAACTTACTTTCCATTATATTGTGCCACCCTTAGTTTAGATTGAGATAAACTTAATTTGTACTTTGTGACAAAACTAGTATCAATGTAGTACTTTTACAATGAACTAACCATCTATTTGTCACTTCTACAAATAATATACTCTTAGTTCTTCCAAAAGATCATAAGAATATCCTTACTATTGTCCAATGATCATCTTATGAATCATTCTGGTATATGCTCATAACATTTAGAGCATAGGACATATCTGGATTTGTACATATCACAGTATGATTGATATAAATACTCTTTGTGATTTCATACATCAAGTATCAATCTATACTTGAATCTTTGTTTCACTTACCCTGTGTCAATACATTTGAATATATCATCAATATTGAACTCATTCAATCCTTTCTGTGCAACAAGAACCTTTCTTGTAGTTTCTATATTGAACTCATTCAATATATCATCTATGTACTTTTGGCACAACCAAATTAGCGTCTATTGATGCGAAATATTTGGGTTTTGCCTAAGCCTTTCATCGAGATGAAATTCTTAATATGTGTTAATAAAAGATACATCGTTTCCAATCAACAATATGTCTTCCATATAATGTATTAGAAATATGTCTTAGAGCTCCCACTTAATTTCTTGCAAATGCAAGCATCTTCATTGTCTCTGATGAAATTAAACTCTTTTAATAGTTTCATCATAGTGAAGATTCCAACTCCACAATGCTTACTTCAACCATTGAAGTTTGCATATGCTTTTAGCATCCTTTGAATTAACAAAACCCTATGGACCGTGTTATGCACATGTCCTAGGTAACAATTCTATTATAAGAACTTGTTTTGTTTATTCAACTACCACATAACAAAATTATATGTAGTGGTTGCTACATTAATCCGTCTAGACTAAATATCGCTATGAAAGATCAAATCTTGTCATAGTCAACCTTTGAACATTGTTGTGAACTCTTTCCCAACATGTCGACTATTTCATAGATGTGCAACATCCATGTCTATTTATTTATAGATCCAAACACAACTGTAAGGTCTTACACCTTTCTTGAGGGTCCTTCAAGTTCAAAACTTGATTTTTCGTGTATGGAACTATCAGTTTATGGCTTCAAGCCATTTGACTGGTCGGGGCTCATCATCGCTTCTTTGCACGTAGTCGGATCATTATTGTCAAATAATGATTTAACTCTCAAATCTTGGTATTTGATTGTTCATCCGACCTACTTGTTTCAATAGGAACTTGGATCTCCGTGACCACAACCTTTGAGGTACGTGAGCCATGAGCATTGTTTCTAACTCCGGAACACTTTTCGGCACTACGCAACTTTGCACATATAGCTAAGGTTCTTTTAACCTTATCAAAGTTCTATTGTCCTCCCACTTAACTTTTCACGAAAAATTCCTTTCCAAAGAAATTTGACGTTCGAAGCGACAAACACTTTTGTCTCTGGTGTTATAGAGGAATACTTAACAGTTATTCGAAATAACATACAAAGACAGGTTCATCCGACTTTGGTTGCAAACATCTTTCTTATGCAAAGCATACCAATGTTTTAAGAAAGGACAACTTGGGTTTTATCCCAAACCATAACATATGGTGTCATTTCAACGGATTATGATGGAGCTCTTTTCAGTGGAAAAACGGTAATCTCTAAAGCTTTTAATCTTTAAAATATAATGGCAGTTTTATGAATTATACCTTTGATCTTACCATGTCAAACAAGGTTTAATTACATATCTCGAGCTCCATACTCTTATGGTGTTTGAAATGCAAATCCACGAACGATTCCTTAAATCTTAGGTATTATGCTAAACTTGTAACTCAAATATCTTCCTTTATGATCTTATCATAAACTATTCATATTCTTGTTACAATGATTTTGCACTTCATCTTGAAAGTCTTTGAACTTTTCAAATGTTTCATACTTTATCCTTATTAAGTAAATATTCATATATTCACTCAAATTTTCGGAGAAAGCATATGAAGTTGAAATCCATCGCTCTTGACTACACATAATGGACTTCATACAATAATATGTATAAGTTCGATAAGCTAGTCATTCGTTCCTTTTGGCCTATGAGCGAAGTTTTAATTATCTCTAGGAAAGTTTCATAAGCGTCATTTGATCAAAATCAAAAGACTCCAAAATTCCATCCACATGGAGTTTCTTCATGTTTTCTTTCCAATATAATTTAAATGGCGATGTCACTTCCTAAGTGATCTTTCAATCAATTTGTCTTTCGACATTTTTAGCACTAATTTTATGGATGTGATTTCTCCAACGAGATTTGTGAATCATCCATCTTTTATGGATTACGGAAATTATTTGAACAACCCTTTTGTTCTCACAATACCTGATAAAACAAATCCTGAAGGCAAGCTTTGATGTTTAACGAGCAACACAATAACCCTTTATTTGTTCTCGATAAACATCATCACATATTCTTTTGCTAGTTACTTAGGCCATTGTAGTTCATGAATTGTGTTGTTTCGTATGACGATTCATACCAACAAATTCAGTATCAAATACTTAGGAACCACATTGTTTAATAAGCAAAGAATATAGCCATAATACGTATATCATCTATATACTCAAGCTGAACAATTCTAGTCTTTTCTTTTCTGCCATATATTTATGACATTCTCTTTCAGTATTTCCTTTTCTATTTGAAAGAATCTATCAACATCAATAGTGGAGTCATACATATGACATATAGTCCAAAGTGTGTATAGTTAAATACCAATGTCTTTGGACTTGCACTTTGAAGTAGATTACCATCATCAAATGTTTGGTGTTCTTTCAAATTCCTTTCTTTAGTAATCTCTTGGTGTAGTAAACATTTTACCTACATCAAATATTCACCCTTATCATGGAATCGTCCATGATCAAGCTACTTTTAGCTTATAACGATGAATTATGAGTATAATGTTGCTATCCAAAACCTTTTGGAGGATTAGGACAACAAGTGTCTCCAACCTTTTGCAAATTCTCATCAAAATATGAGAACATGAACTTTGCCATATTATACTCTATCATGTTGTAACCAAAACTTTGTTTCAGATATCACAATATCTTCCACACATCATGGTTTCTAAAACAACTCTTTCAGATCATAGATAACCTTGATATTAAGAGAATCCTTTGAATATCAAGAATCATGGAGACAAACATGATACTTATATACTAACACTTGGAATTGTTACTCTTGATTTAATACTAATTATTAAACTTCATGGAGTACTTAGGAACTTCTTGAAAGTTTGCAATAGGACTTTTAAACTTTAGATTAACACTTCAAAACAATACGATACCGGTTAGTAAAGTAACTAACGAATTCTATAGTTCTATCATCTCAATTATAACTAAGCGCAAGGTGGTAAACGGATGCCAATGACTACAACAACTATGCAAATTCACTTTGATTTAGTTTATGATAAATTGAGTTCTAATTAATAATTAAATTAATCTAGGTGAACTCCCACTCAAAACAATATCCCTCACATTGTTTTAGTGATCACACGAACCAAATCCACCACATCAAAACCGATCATCACGAGAGTTGATATAGCTTCAATGGCGAACAATCAACATGTTCATCATATCTACTATATGACTCATGCTTTACCTTTCGGTGATCCGTGTTCCTGAGACCATGTTTGTACATGCTAGGCTCGTCAAGATCAAACCTTAGTTTCCGCATGAGCAAATTTGGCTTGCTCACGTTGTATACACTTACAGAATCTAACACACCCGATCATCACGTGGTACTTCGAAACAACAAGCTTTAGCAACGGTGCTAACTAAGGGTGAACACTTTATGACTTGAAATTCATGTGCATGAGGGATCATCTTATAATGCTACCGTCGTCTACTAAGCAATACAAGATGCATAAAGGATAAACATCACATGCAATTCATAATATGTGATATGATATGGCCTTTATTCTTTGTGCTTCCGATCTCCATCTTCAAGCACGAACATGATCTCCATCATCACCGGCATTGCATCAAGGTCAATGACGCTTCTCCATGGTTGTCGTCCACCGGCTTCAACTATTACAACTACTTTGAATAGAACATGGTCTTAACATAAATTAAAGACAACCATATGGCTCCTGCCGGTTGCCAAATTACAATAAGGAACATTGCATACATCAAATATAATCACAATCATGGCCATATCACATCACTGCACACCCCTGCAAAATAAAGTTAGACGCCTCTACTTTCTTTGCATGTTTTAAGTGGTTTGGGGCTTTCAATAAGTGTCGTTCTAACTTACGAACATGAACCACAACATTGATACTAGTATTGTTAATCACCCGTTGTAAATTGGATCTTAACTATGCTAGGAGAAAGCACCATAAAGCCACTTATGCAATACAAGTTGCATGTCAAGCGTGGAGCAAGTCTCATGAGCGATGTCATGTAAGGTTAGCGGGCGCTTCATCCCAACATACCGCAAGATGCAAAGTACACAAGAAGCAATCGACAATAAAACCATCAATGCCCACAATGACCATTGTGTTCTACTCGTGCAACAGATCTACATATAGACACGGCTCGATACCCTTTGTGGGGTTCGTAGCATGGAAAAAAAATTCTATCGCATACAAACAAACAAGCCAAGATCTATCTACTAGATTGTAGCAACGAGTCAATGGAATAACTTACCCTCGAAGATTCCAGCGGTTAACGAGAGCGATTCTCGTGGATGATGTAGTCGTACTCTTCCGATCTCAAGATCGCGTGAGCGATCCTTCCGGCGCCACGTTAAGGCGCTCCCATGATCGGTCACGTTGGTACTCGGAAGACCTTCCTCTCCCTTGTTCCAGCGGAGGTTGTAGCACTCTCCTCGCGATTCCGAAGACAAGGCGTGGTGCAGGAAGTAGAGGAGATCCGCAGGCCTTCGCTTAAGCGGGCGAGTATGGTGGAGTATGAGAGAGGCTTTTAATGGTCTATGGATTAGACACACCAATTAGAAGGCTCTAAACCAAGGCTAGGGCAATTAGAAGCTCTAAACCAAAGCGGCTCTAAACCTGAGGCTGTGGCTAGGGTTTAGATTTAGAGGATATGAACTTGTGTCTAGAGGAGAGCCACCTCCTTATATAGGTGGAGGGGCGCGCCATGGGGAGGAGTCCCCCCAACTCGGCTTGGAGGTGGGCGCGGTTGGAGGAGGAACTCCTCCCCAACTCAGTTCCACACCTTCCTCTTTCCTCTTTCCAATTTTAGCCGTTTGACTTTTCAAACTTGCTATTTGACTTTTCAATTTAGGATTCAATTTAATCCTTTATTTGGAACAGCGAGAACACTTAGTACATGATGCAATCATCCCAATATGCAATGACACATTCATGTACCCTTCCTCCGGGTCTTGGGACATTCCGAACCTTCTAGAACATTCGATGAAAACACCTTAATCATTCCCGAACTCAAAGCGGGACTTTCCTTATATGAATCTTATTCTCCGGACCATTCCGGATCACCTCGTGATATCCGGATCCCATCCGAGACTCGAACAACATTCGGTCTCATTCTCATAATACCATAACTACTCAAACAACGTCGAATCCTTAAGTGTGTCTCCCTACGGTTCGTGAATTATGCGGACATGATCGAGACACTTCTCGAACAATAACCAATAGAGGAATGGAAATTCATATGGCTCCACATATTTCTCGATTACTTTGCGATGAATGAACCACTTACATACGATACCAATTTCCCTTTGTCTCACGATAGTTTACTTATCCGAGGTCATGATCGTCGGTATCTCTGCATACCTAGTTCAACCTCGTTCGATAAGTACTCTTTTCTCGTTCCGTGATATGTGATCCCTTATGAGCCGGTCACATGCTTGCAAGCTAATTGGATGACATTTCACCGAGAGGGCCCCGAGTATATCTATCCGTCATATGGATGGACAAATCCACTCTTGATCCATGTGTTTCAACCAATACTTTCGAACACTCGGTGCCACCTTTATAGCCACCATTACGGTGTGGTGTTTGATGACATCAAAGCATCCATCCGGAAAAGGTGATATGCATGATCTCATGGTCGAAGGAATTAGGTTACTATGTATCAGAAAGCATATAGCAATTGAACTATTTAAATGACTTGATCTTTATGCCACGCTTATCTATAGGAGTATGTCCATCACATCATTCTCCTAATGATATGATCCTGTTGTTAATAACATCTCTATGTTCATGATCAGGAAACCATGATCATATATTAACCAACAAGCTAGTTTAACAAGAGGCTTTACTAGGGACTCTTATTTTAGTTTACAAATCACACAAGTATTAATGTTTCCGGTTAATACAATTATAGCATGGTATGTAAACATTTATCATAAGTATGAAGATATGATAATAACCTACTTTATTATTGCCTCTTGGGCATATCTCCAACACTAAGTGGTGCCCCAATGGATTTCCCGTTTAGCACCGTGTCCGGGAGGATGTTTTCGGCGTCATCACACCATCCCTCAGGTATAGCAGGCATCCGACCTTGGCTCCCAATCCTTTCTTGAATTTCTCTTCCTAATTCTACCCCTGGTCTGCAGCACCTTCTTTCTTCAATTACTGTGGGGTTGCAGGTCTGGACGAAAGTTATTTGTTTAAATACCCAATGGCAAAGTATGCTCGAGGAAGATATGATGTATGTGCATCTTCGTATTTTGTAATGGACTGGCTCTTTTATTGATATGTAGCGCCAATTCAATTAATTCATAGGTCAAGCCGGTCGTAAACATGTATCAGCACAACCTTTTTTAAGTTATATCTGTCCATCTTTTCTTAGATCTTTGCTAACATGTCCTTCTTCTCAGGTTAGGATTCCTGCTATTCGCTTAATATAACTAGGCAATATGTCCTGCAAAAAGCGCTCCAAGCTCCTGGAATTATTTACTAATGACAAGCATTGCAAGCTCTTGAAATTATATATAGACTTCATTGGTCAAATCCACGTGTCTCCCAATTATGTATGTCATCGTCTTTAGTATGAGCACTAAGAAAATGTTTGTTCTCCATATTCCTGTATTAGGGTAGACACTAAGGTGTCGTGAAAATTCTGATACATTTTGTGAAGGTCACCTGGAGGAGGTCGCGGCCTAGCCGTCGGTGGAGGGAACCTGAGTGGGAGGCGCTCTGCTCAGTCGGCTGGTCAAGCTTTACATACATGTCGAGCGAAAGTCGATCCCAAACGACACGGCTTGAAGAAGGAAGGGCGACCATGGCCACGAGCTCCGAGCGAGCACCCACCCCCAAAACTAAATCATGCCCCCGTCTCTAGGTTGGACCCCTCTTGCATAAGTTCCTCTCTATCCGATTCTTCCTGTGTAATATACTTTATATCTTGAACAGCTAGGGTTGATGAGTGATTCATGAGAAATATATTTGTGCTGAGTTGTCTGACACACGTGCATCAGATAATATATGAGGTACCTAGCATTCATATATGTGATATTTTTTTTGCCTTCTAAGTTGCAATGGCACATACTGAATATGTGTGAGCTCATTATCTCGAGGTTACTAATTGATGCATATGAACCGGTATACTGCATACTAATTAGAAGTCTGATGATTTATAATGATGTGTTATGGCACACATCTTGACGAAGAACTATTGTTTATATATTTCCCTCTTTTGATACAAAATGCTTAATTTCACCAATATAGTGCAGGAGGTGCTGATGTTGAAGCTGGCGCAATTCCTTCATCCGGGACAATCTTCTTTAGGCAGTGGCCGCACATGGTATACCCATCTCCTTTATAAAAAAAATCGTCCCTCAAACTCACTGTTAGTACAGATGTGAAGAATCCATTTTGGTTTATATATCCATCTCATGTATATTTCCTTTCAGTTTTTTATTGGTCCAATGCCTATAATTTTGCTTCAAATTGCACCTGTGCCAAGTTTCTGTCTCCAACGGCCGAATGCACATGCTAAATGCTGATACAAGGGGAGGGTCACTGTTTATTTTTTTTGTTGGCATTTTTAGTATCATTAGAAAATTCAAAATGCTAGGTTAATTAATGGATATTTCTTGGAAGAAAATTAGATGGAGCACTGTTTGCTCAAAATCCACGTGTTTGCAGGGAAGAGGCATTGGCTTGTGCAAACCTTCGACGCTTGCTTAATGTTTCGCCAACATGCTTCTTTGAGACCAAAGTTTGAGTTGGTGAGTCATGGCTTTGGCTTTTTTGTACAAAATGTAATACACCAATTTGAGGTAATTTTCCAATAATCCACTGGTTAGTGTTGTGGTACACTATTCATTACACGATAAATGAGTGTATGTTGTTTCTATGGGAAGTAAAAAAATAAAAATTCCAAGCTGGCGCATTTTTATCCTTTGGCTAAAATTTTGATTTGCATCAATAATCAATTGGCTTTCTTATCCTAATTTTTTCGTAGGAGTATATATGAACCTTTGTATTTGCAAATTTTCCTTTGACCTTTCAAATTCCTTGCCCGAATAGAATTGGTTTTGCTGATACCTCGTATTGTATTATGATCTGTATTTGAACTGGTAATGAACATGATGGTAGTAGCATGTTGCTCTATAAAGTTCGAAGCTTGGGAGCTTCCATTTTGATCTCATGAAGGCTAAACCATATATATTCTCTATCAAGGTTCTGTACTGAACATGATGGAATAAGATAAGGCATGTATTTCGTTTTCAAATAGAAAGATCACAAAGGTTCAGTGTATGTCAGACAAGGCAGGTTTCTGGTTATTTTATGCCTTAATACTAATTGTTGCATTCTTTGATTCAATTATGGTCTTTCCCACTCTATTTTTTCTATAATGGTTTTATTAAAAAGTGGTGTTATCTTAATGGGAAACCTAACTTACTAATTGACGTTTAAATCATTGCATAAGTTTTGTAGTTAACGTTTTATTCCTTAGTTATATGTTGGGTTGCTACAAAAATATAAAGTGGAAGTGGCTATTTGGCAGCTGGTCTGAGTTTTAACTCTTCTATTTTATCCTTCATTTCAATGCAGGTCGTCCATCGGTCTGGGTGATCTTGGCTGGATCTGCTGTTTGTCTGCTAATTGTTCTAGGTGAGCTGAAGCTGCCTTTGACTTTGGCTGTCCGTGGGATTATGGCTGGTACTAGAAAAATGCTTGGTTGTCCATGTGTTTTGGTTCTGTATCTAAAAACATGGGATCCTGCCTAGCTTTTTACATCTGTTTGTTTAAGAGAGTGGCCTCGTGTGTTCAGGGCAGGTGTGAATTTTTACATATGTTTCTTTAGGAGAGTGGTCGCGCCCGCCGCGTATGTTGATGGCAGGTGTGAATATATCTGGGAGATTAGAATATTAGAATAGATATGCAGCCCAGCTTTTCTGCCTTGGCCTTGGCCTGTCCGTGGGATTATGGCTGGTACTAGAATAATGCTTGATTGTCCGGGTGTTTTGGTTCTGGATCTAGAAACATGGGATTTTGGGTAGTTTTTTATTTCTGTTTATTTAGGCGGGTGGACTCGTGTGTTGATGTCAGGTGTGAATATATCTGGTAGCTTAGAATATTATATAATCCCTCCGACCCATATTAGTTGACTTCAATTTAGATGTATTTAGACATGTTTTTGTGATAGATACATCCAAATTGGAGTCAACTAATATGGGTCGGAGGGAGTAATAGATATGCAGCTCAACTTTTCTTTCTACGGAGATTGTGTTTCGTACAAATAATTGGGAGCTAGATTTGTACTTAGTTTTCTATTCAACCTGAATATTCTGCTTTGTCTTCATTTGTGCAAGTGTTGTCAGTTAACAAAAAAACTATGGTAGCTTCCTTTAGTTCTGTTTTATTGTCGTGTTGTTTTCCTATGTTTTTTCTTTCATAACCTTAATTCTGCTTCCTTGCAGGTTGACTGCTCGTTCTAGCTGCTATTAATTGCTCCTACGTTCATATTGTTTCCAGGTAGTTCCCTTTCTTCTTGTTGTATTAGTATGTTGGTGAAGAACCTGTTATTGTGCTTGGGATATATGGGGGCTTTTGGTTATGGTTCTGCTTTGGGTTAGCATCGTTTGCTTGCTTTGCTTTGCTTACGATTGATTTCTTGGAGTTAAAACAGAATATACTTCTCGGTTTATTTTACATAATTATACATCTTATTCAGCCTGTATGAAAGCCACAACAAACTTGGTTTACTAATTCACACGCATTATTCCTACTGTAGGACACTCCTAGGATAATCAACATTCCTTTAAGGATGATCCTGGATATTATGCTTTACGAACTCGGCCTTTTAAACCTGAGTATCATCTTGAGTTATGCGAGAACAATGAGGTCTGTGTAACTATCCTGTTCAACACCTCCGCGCTACACGGGGCAAGTCCTCCTGTGTACCTCTCAATGACTGGGATAAAATCAGAAAGTTATCAAACGGCAGAAAATTCTGCATGTCAAAATGCTATCACATACCTTGAGAAAATGACCAATTCAACCATCAGAGATCTAAGCTATGCTCGCCTGGTGTATGTAAAGTAAATATATCAAGATTTGCTACTCAAGCTAAAAAAGGCAGAAGCATACAAGCAGAAACTGGCGAGGGGCTGGTTTCTTGCTGTTAGACATAAGTCTTCTTTCTCAGAGCAAATCCAAAATATCACATCCCTACATTATTCCAGTGGACAAGATCAGATTGATATAACCCAGAATAATCTTCTTTCTAGCTTTTCCGAACTGGGCTCTAGACTTAAACATGCAGGTGCTGTCCTGGAAAAACACTTAGAAAAGATGAAAAGGAATCACTTCTCCTAAATGCACATGCGAGGTATACTACTGCTTATGATACTGAATATTAATTGAACTTTTACTCTTTGTCTATTCTTTTCATTGTCTCACACTAAACAGGTATCTTATTCATATTTTTTCCCAGGAAACAAAGTGTCAGGTTTTGGTGATGAGAGTAGTTATTAGTACATATTACATATATGTTCCTGTTTGGCTGTACCATACCAGCTGGGTATGCAACTACTGCTTATCATACTATCATACTGACAATCAATCAACTAGACTTTTACTATTTGTCAACTCTTTCAATTGTCTGACACCAAACATCTATTTTTTTTCTATATTTTCCAAGGGAAAAGACAACCAGCCTTTGGTGATGGGAGCAGTTATTAGTACTTATTGCATATCTATTTCCGGTTGGCTGTGCCCTGCCTACCAAGACAGTATATAGCACGGTGGCTGTTTCACTTTTGACGATCCTACTCTTCACTGTCTATAATATGTCATGATCAACACGAGGTTATATTGTGTAATATACTTATGACTCTGGTCAGTTACGCGGGAGGATATGCGTACTTTAGACCAACTGTTTCAAGGGATGGAATTCGATCTTGGAGATGCAAGAAGAAGCTTGCAACAGGACCTCAAGTAACTTAAGAAATTGGAAAGGTCTCTAAAACTTTCCAGATTATCCTATGGTTCCTTCTTTTGCTCCTTCGTGATGTAAATTAGTCGTCTTTATCATGTAGTGTGCTACCCGTATTAAAGCATAGCGAGCAATGTACTACTATGTGTTAATACTCTAAATATGCCTTCTGAACATCTCGTCTTTCATGTTTCAACAGTTAAGAAAAAATATTTTTATTACCGCGGAAAAGGTACGAGACTAACGGGATAGAGTCTCTTAAAGCTAAGCTGGATAGTGCCTACCAGGAAAACCAAAAACTTGCTGCTGCAGCAAAGGTGGTATCTTTTCCTAGTACCTTACCCAGAAAAAATAGATCTACTATCATATTTGCTAAAGACTTTCTTACTTGTTTCTTTTTATTGACAGGCATTCGACATTAAAAAGGAAGTGTTGATTATAGCTGCAAAGGATGTTAACAAAGAAGAGTCCACTTCAGAAACATTCAACACTACGAAACAAGTATGCACCCCACCATCAATAGATCATAGGTAAGTCCATTGCTACTCACTAACAATGGTAAAGTGCTCAATAAACATTACAATCATGGTAATTTAGTTCACAAAATAAATGCTATAGACTTTCAGATCAGATATAAAATGTATGTGCTTGATTCCAGCCTGCATCAGTTTTGCTGATTTAGTGTATAATAGACTGTTGCAGCACAAGAAGCGACCGAACTCTCATGGCACTAATGTAAAAAGGGTGATTCTTAAAACACTTTCGACCGATGATTCTAAGCCCCAGGTGTGTTTTCCTTACATGATGTAATTAACATAGCAAATATGTTACCGTAGACTAAATGGACTGTTTTGTGTAATTTCAGAGCAGCAACAACGAAAATGCTAGCCATAGCACTCACAACATGAAGTATGGCACTGATTAAGATCATTATATATTCCAAGATAACTGTTGCCCCTGATATTATGGTTTACCTGCTGTCGTGAAAACTTCTTTTGTCAGCCTAACAAAGTGTATGTTGAATAAATCTGTTGCTATTTATTTTCTATGGGTACATCTGTTGCTCTGTTCGAACCAAGTATCCTTCTCCCTTTTGATGTTCCTACTACTCTTTCTAATGTTACATTCTATATGTTCATCTACTGCTTTCTCAGGAACAACTATGTTGCTCTTCTGTTGAATAATAGAGCAATTTACCAAGCGAATTATCCATAATAAACGCTAGATAAAACATGATTAGAATAATAGGCAATATACTAATCATGTGAAATAGCGAATACAAATTAAGACATATAACCAAACAAACTGCAAGGCATAAAACTTTGGATATGATCAGAACAAGATTGACAAAGAAGATATACACTGCAGTAGCAGAAGAGGAACCGCCGGCGTTGGAACCATCGTTGGCCATGTCGTCGAGGAAGAGGGTGTTGATGTCGGGGAAGAAGTCCTCGTCGGGGAAGACGTCGCCGCAGTCGCTATCTGTGAGAGAATCCGTGACGAAGCCAGTAGTCGCGCTGATAGCGCTCCCCAAAAACCTTATCGCTCTTCTCCCGTACAGGAATCGAAGTAGCGGGGTCTCGGAGGCCTACTGTCCCGCCTCGCGGTGCACGCCGCAAGACGGTATGTGGAAGATCTAGGTAGCGCAGTGCTCTGGAACTGGAGGCGCAAAGGATGTGTGGCAGTATTACTGAGAGGAGGCGCGACCTCTCTCTCTCTTATAGGCACAAAAGGAGAAGGTAGACAGACTGCGCAGAAGATGAAACAAATGGACGGTAGATGAAGCGAACAGGCGACAGCCTCCACTCAATTCGTATTCATTTAACTCGTATTAAAAGAGCAAACGTTTCAGCTTCTGTACATCTGTTCATATACCATTCATGCGTGGCAAAATAAAGCTCGACTCGGCGAGATTCCCGCAACCCGCGCGCGCGTCGCGTCGTGACGAGGCGAGGCGAGGCGAGGCGAGGCGTGGCGTGGCGAGGCGAGCGAGGAGGAGGAGCGCGCGTGTGGAACTCTCTCCTTCTCCTTCTCATACTTTTACCAAGTGGTAGGAGAGATCACCTTATAAGCTGGTCCAACTTTCACTCAACTAGCAATGTGGGACTAAACATTTGTTCCAGCTCTTGCCTTGCATGAATGGGCCAAATGGGCCTCTAGGATTTCAGGAATTTATTGACATATAATAAATGGGCTGGGCCTATTTAGGAAAAAATTCCAACAATCTCCCACCAGATCCCAGAGGCACATGAAGTTTGCCTTTGGTTCCAAAACATTGTTTATATACCGGTACTGTAGTGGAGACTTTTAAGTTAAACTTCCACCTAGAGCTTTATGTTATACTAGGCCGCGACTTGTACGGTGGACTATGCCTTGAATTGCAAGTTTGCTGCGAACCTAGCTTCACAAAAGGTCTTGACCGATACTAGGCTACCGTGGGACTTCCCCGCGGGTGGAGCTTATATGTCATACTCCATGACCTTTCATGAGTTTATTAGAGAGCACCCTACTCTCATAGACTGCGACGTTTTAACAATCAGACTCATATAGGTGTGTTCTTCAAAAGATGTTCTGCAGGACAACATCTTTGCTTAGGATAAGCCACTTAGAACACATTAAGATAATAAATCAACCTGCCGTGTAGAATAGGAAAGTATTGCATCTTTATGGAGTGGTGTTTATTAAAGTAGGGATACTTTCCTCTCAACTAACCAACAGCTTGTCTCCCAATTCTAATTTACGGGATCTCCGATCACATAGAGTGGTTTACCACTGTGGAAAGCTCAAATTGTGGGTCTCATACCCATCTCCTTCGATGCATTTTCTATCACGTTGCGTGATAGACCCTTTGTGAAGGGATCTGCCAAGTTTTTAGATGTTTGGATATAAGGCAATAACTCCGGAGTTTCTCATTTTCCTGACAGATTTTAATCTCCTCTTCACATGTCTTGAGGACTTCCTATTATCCTTGGAACTGTTCACCTTAATAATCACAGTTTGATTATCACAGTTCATTGGAATTGCGGGTATAGGTTTTTCAACCACAGGTAAGTCCATCAAGAGTTCACGAAGCCACTCTGCTTCAACAGTGGCCGTGTCTAGTGCTGTGAGTTCTGCTTCCATAGTTGACATCGTTAAGATGGTCTGCTTGCAAGACTTCCAAGAAACAGCGCCACCACCAAATGTCAAAACATATCCACTCGTGGCCTTTATCTCGTCAGCATCAGATATCCAATTTGAATCACTATAACCCTCTAGTACCCTCGGATACCCGGTATAGTGTATGCCATAGCTCACAGTGCCTTTTAGATATCGCATAACTCTCTCAAGAGCATGCCAGTGATCATCTCTTGGATTTGAAACAAATCGACTGAGTTTTCTTACAGCAATGGCGATGTCAGGTCATGTGGCACTAGCTAAATACATAAGCGGGCCAATGATTTGAGAGTATCTTAGTTGGTCTCTAGCATTTCCTAGATTCTTTCGAAGCAACACACTAGGATCATACGGTGTAGGAGAAAAATTGACGTCTCTATACCCGAAACGACTCAAGATCTTTTCCACATAGTGGGGAGCGATGTAATCCCACCATCATCTCTCAATAGCTTGATGTTCGAGGATGACATCACTACTCCCAGATCCTTCATCTCAAATGAACGAGATAAGAAATCTTTGACCTCCTTAATTGCATTAAGGTTGGTTCCAAAATCGTATGTCATCAACATACAAACAAAGGATGACTCCTCACCCCACCATGGCGATATACACATTTGTCAACCGTTTACAACAAAGCCTGCAGCGATTAAGGTTTTATCAAATTTTTCGTACTTTGCTTAGGTGCTTGTTTAAGACCATATAAAGACTTCAAGAGCTTGCACACTTTTCTTTCTTGACCATTTACTACAAAACCATCTGGTTGATCCATATAAATTTCCTCATCCAACTCTCCATTTAGGAAAGCCGTCTTAACGTCCATTTGATGAAGCGAAGACGTGTGAGACAGAGAAAGTAGTACTCGAATGGTGGTCAACCTTGCTACAGGTGAGTAAGTGTCAAATAAGTCTTCACCTTCCTTTTGGGTATAACCCTTGGCCACAAGCCTTGCCTTGTACTTCTCAATAGTACCATCATGCCTTAGTTTCTTCTTAAACACCCATTTACATCCTACAGGTTTGCACCCATAAGGACGATCAGTAATCTCCCATGTTTCATTAGCTAAGATAGAATTCATCTCACTATGAACAGCTTCCTTCTAGTAGTCAGCATCAGGAGATGCATAATCTTCTGAAATGGAAGTGGGAGTGTCATCGACAAGGTACACAATGAAATCATCACCAAAAGACTTTGCATTCCTTTGTCTCTTGCTCCTTTTAGGAATTTCATTATCATCCTCCTTAGGACTATCAGAGTGTTCAATTGGAATGGTAGGTTTAGAGAATATAGCAAATTCCTGATTAGATGAACTAGGTATCTCCGGATTTGATGAGTTAGGTTTATCCTTCATTGGAAAGATATCCTCAAAGAAAGTCGCATCAGTTGACTCCATGATTGTACCGACATGAATGTCAGGCACTTCAGATTTTACTATCAAGAATCTATAACCAATGCTATGAAAAGCATAGCCCAGAAAAACACAATCAATGGTTTTTGGTCCAAGCTTGCGCTTCTTGGGGATTGGTACATTAACCTTTGCCAAACAACCCCAAGTACGTAAGTAAGAGAGTTTTAATCTTTTCTTTTCCCATTCTTCGAATGGAGTAATTTCTTTGTTCTTTGTGGGAACTCGGTTTAGGACATGACACGCGGTCAATAGTGCCTCCCCCCACCATTCCTTAGAAAGACCGGATGTGTCTAACATGGCGTTAACCAAATCAGTTAGAGTACGGTTCTTTCTTAGAAAAACCGGATGTGTCATACAACCAAAATTAATATGACAAAGACGAGAGTGTCAGACATTTGATTCAAAATTCGTGTAAATATGATTAACAACTTTATTACAAATGTCTGACAGAGATAAGCGGAACAAGCCTCCGCACCTCATAGCCTTTACCAAAAAAAGTTCCATACTTCAAAATTACAAATTTATTGGACTCGAATACAATCTTGTAGCCATCTCGACACAGAAGAGATCCGCTAACAAGATTTTTATTTATTGAGGGAACATGATGCACGTTCTTCAGGTGCATGGTCTTTCCCGAAGTGAACTTCAGATCGACCGTACCAACACCATGAACAGAAGCATGCGAGCCGTTCCCCATCAGCACGATTTGAGTCCCTCGACCGATATGAAGAAAACATGGAAATATCGAGCAGACATGTACATTAGCGCCGTGTCAATCCACCAATCGGAGAATGACATAATGAAAGAACAGAGGTAATATACCATACCCAACATCTTTCATCTCAACGTCGCCCATAACAACATTAGCGTCTTGCTGCCCTTCCCATCTTGGCGCTTGTCAAAGCGGTTGGGACAAGCAGAGCCCAATGATTATGATCACCGCACATGACAAGCACCTTTCCTCTTACCGTCTTCTTCTTAAAGTCGTGGTGGAGGCCTTGTTCTTTCCATCAAACTTTCCTTTGTCGTCAAATTTGCCTTTGTTCTGAACTTGTGAGGCTGGAAGTTCCTTTTCTGTACCAGATTGGCATTAGAACCTCCCTCGGTACCTCGAGCACGTGTGTCTTTTTCTCTCGCCTTATCTTCCACATCAAGAGTCCCAATGAGATCTGTCACGGAGAACTCTTGTTTCTTGTGCTTTAGAGAAGTAGCAAAATTCCTCCATGACTGAGAAAGTTTGTCAATAATGCCTCCGGCAACAAACTTGTCCGGTAACACACAAGTGAAGTGCTCAAGCTCCCTGACAAGTGACTGTATCTTATGAGCCTGCTCCACAATGGAGCGGTCATCAACCATCTTATAGTCATAGAATTGTTCCATGACATACAGCTCACTGCCAGCATCGGAGACTCCAAATTTTCTCTCGAGCGCATCCCACATATCCTTGCCATTGCTAAATGATAGATATGAATCGACAATATTGTCGCCAAGGATGCTGATCAAGGCAACCTTGAAAGTGATATCAAGTTTTTGAAACGCATCTTCCTGAGCGGGATTAAGGGTGACTTCTTTTGGGCTTTTGCTTATGCATAAGCCTGCTTATAGATTCCGGTGGGGAGAAACTGCGGTGGGCAGAAGCCTATAAAAACTCTCAGGAGACTTCTTTTGGGCTTATGCTATTTGGCTTATTTGCTGCGATGAGCTGTGACATGTCTGTTATGCCCCCGGCCAATTTTAATAAAACGATATATTGTATACGTACGCTAGTTATAAGTAGAAATAGAGCTAGAAATAAAATAAAAAACTTGATGCTGTAGTATAATTCAGTACATGCCCAGATAATAGAAAGTGTCAAACGAATGTGAAATTACAATAAAAATAACATCTCAAGCTACTATTCCTTCAGCGATGCTTTGTCGCAGTGTACCCATGACACTATCAGATGAAGAGGGAGCGGTTGCACCAGTATACGATGCGCTGTCCTCGTGAATATATGGGCCTCGCTCAAAGTTGTGAAAATGTTGATCATATAGTTTACTGTCGCGGATGAAGTTATGCAAACACATGCACGCGGTGATGATCTTCGTTTGCGTCAGAGGATCGTGAAAATGTGGCAATCCTTGCAGAATGCGCCACTTCTTCTTCAGAACGCCAAATGCTCTTTCAACAGCATTTCGTAGACATGAATGGAGATGGTTGAATCTCTCCATCATATTTTGTGGAGGTGCCCCTTGAAATTCCGGAACATGGTAGCGCTGTTCTTTGAATGGGGCGAGATAACCAATTCTGTTTGGATATCCAGAGTCAACAAGATAGTATTTTCCTTCAAGTAGCAAACAAAGCAGAACATAAATATATAGTATTTATCAGCATATATTTTTTGTACGTGCTACATATGCAAGAAGATTACCAGTAGGAGGGTGCGGATAGTTGGAGAAATGGGGCCGAGCATCAGTCCATACACGTGTATCATGAACAGATCCAGGCCATCCAGCAACAGCAAATGTGAACCTCATGTCAAAATCACATATTGCCAACACATTCTGACTTGTATAACCTTTCCTATTAGTATATTTTTGCCTGTCTTGCTCAGCAACTATCACAGGAATGTGTGTTCCATCAATTGCTCCAATGGCATCTTTAAAATGGGGCCAGAATCTAGGTTGTCTAAGTTTATCATGAACTTGGGTGAAAGTAGGATCATTGGGTCTAATATAATCACCCGCCATACGGTCTACACAGTCTAAAACATGATGAAATTTGTTGCTCACAGTAGAAACACTACGCTCAAAAGCGATGCAGCTTGACTATTGGTTGCGGGGCCCCCAACATCAAAGAAACATAGATAGTGATTCTACACTCGACATCGAGCGATCGAAAGGAGGCCATAGTCAGCAACAAGAATGGCATGCAACATTTGAAAGACCGACCTCCTCATTCTAAAAGCCTTGTAGAATCTCTTTGGATCAGTCATCCTGTCCTCAACCCATTGTATACGACACCAAAGGTGGGGTCTTCTAGCGACATAAGGAACCTTCTCGGTCGGCAATACAAAGCAAGCATAAACATCATCTCAAATTCTTCATCTGAGTCATCATTTGAGTTCATCTGTAATTATACAAAAGCAAACGATAGTAAGAAGAAACCAAATAACTAGGGAGCAAGACAAATTGAAATTGTGCTGAATAAACATAGTTCACGGCAACATATAAATAACACATCTTAGTACGGATACAAGTTCCTAGAAAATAACACATCTTAGTACGGATACAAGTTCCTAGAAAATAACACATCTTAGTACGGATACAAGTTCGTAGCAAATAACATAGTTCATTACAGATACAAGTTGCAAACACTACTTCTTGCTATGATGCTCCCATGTCATTTTAATCCACTCTATCCTCTGGGCAGGCGTTGCATCCTCCACCAAACAAGCAAACATCTCGCGATATTCCTGTAAAATGAAAAGTTGTGTCGCATAGAAGTACTCTAAACTCCCAGGCTTAGCTCCATCCTGATATACCAAGGAAACCAACCGCCTAATCTCATCCCTAGAAGATTCCTTACTCTTGTCCGGAGATGTCACCGAATTCTTACTCTTGTCTTCCTCCATTATCCTAATCCTCTCCTTGTCTTTCTCCTCTTTTCCATGAGCTCCATCATACGATCCAACCTAGAAGCTGCTAGTTGTAGCACTCATCTTTGGCGTGGGCGTGGGAGTAGGTGAGTAGGGCATCCTCTCTTCTTCTTGCCATGTATGCATGCAGTGTAACAAGAGGGTCATCAGCCTCACAACCTGAATCTTCACCATCCACTTCAATGTCCACTCGAGCACGAGAAGTTGGAGGCACCCTAGCAGCCACATTGGTCACAACATTTTTGTCAAACAGTATCTTTAGGTCCTCCTCATCCTGCAGTGGAGCTATCCGAAACTTGGCAGCCTCTGGACACATCTGCATATCACAGAATGCTATTAGAATAAAAACAATTGCCAAACATATGCATTGAACAACAACAATTGTCCAAACAATTACCTGTATCTCATGTGCCCACCAATCGTCGCTAGCATCAATGGTATGAGTGACAGGATCAACACCCAAACCGGATGCATGTTGGATCAATCCTTTCCAAACAGTGTAATCCTTTTTGAGTGTTTCCCACCTATTTTTCATTTGTTTCTGGTCATAGTTTCTCTTTGTGCGTTCGTTGAACTTCGTAACCAAATTTGAGTAACCATGTTTGGTCAAAACATGCACCGGACGATTATTTGCATTAATCTCTTCGATGCACACGTCAAGAAATACACGATGAGCTACAGCATCCCAACTAGCTTTCACAGGTTTCGGCTTGACAATCTAGATATACAACAACATATTTAGACACAACCATCACAAACACACAACATCAGTAAACTTGTTTTAACATGCCATGATTTTTAGACACAACCATCACTACTAGCAATCTGTTCTACTAGCAATCTACACACAATCTGTAATACTAACAATCTACTAGCAATCATGTACTAGCAATCATCAGCAATAGCCAAAAATTACAGGGAGAAATAGGTGATTACCGCTGGGGCTTGGGAGGTTGACATCCCAGATGCACTTGGTGCTGACCGAAACAGGAGAAATTTGGCCTGGTGTCGAGGTCGGTGGTGAGTGAGGCGGTCTGGGAGAGAAGAGGCGGTCGGGGAGAGAGAAGAGGCGGGGCGGTCGGGGCTGGGAATAGAGAAGAGGCTGGGGCGGTCAGGTGGGGAAGAAGGTCTTGGGGCCGGTCAGGGGGGTGGGTATCGTCGGTCTTTGGGGAGAAAGGCGGTGAGGCGGTGGCTGAGGAGAGGCGGGAGGGCGGAGCAGAGGTCGGCGCTGGGAGATCGTGATGATGGGAGGGCGAGGAGAGGCCGGGCAGGCGTGGGGATGGGGTCACGGGGTTGCTTTTTTTTTCCTCACGAGGCTGTTTTCTGCTGTGTCCTTTGCGGTGGCATTTTGATGTAATTTCTGGAAACAACATGTCTATTTGCGGGGAACGCTTCGCATCGCGAGCTGAGAAGCTCGGGAAACTCCTCTCCCTCAGTTTCTTCCCACTGTGTGTAAATTGGCTTCTAGGGAGTTTCTCGGTAGAAAAAAGCTGGAGACTTCTTTTATGCTTATGCGGTGAGGAACCCAGAAACCTGGCTAGAAGCCCAAAAGAAGTCACCCTAAGTTCTCCCTCAGGTGCGCCATAGATGGCATTATAGCAGCTCATGGTCTGAAACCAGAGCACTGCTCTCGCACGCCATCGTTTGTAATTCACACCTTTGAACACAGGTGGCTCCATAGAAGCAACAAAGCCACTGGGGCAAATTACCTGAAATAAGGTTTTTGAAATATAGGCACCGAAGGAGAAGGTAGCGCAGTGCTCTGGAACTGGAGGCGCAAAGGATGTGTGGCAGTATTACTGAGAGGAGGCGCGACCTCTCTCTCTTATAGGCACAGAAGGAGAAGGTATCCTCCACTCAATACCATTCATGCGTGGCAAAATAAAGCTCGGCTCGGCAAGATTCCCGCAACCTGCGGCGCGCGCGCGCGTCGAGGCGTGGCGAGGCGAGCGAGGAGGAGGCGCGCGTGTGGAACTCTCTCCTTCTCCTTCTCATCCTTTTACCAAGTGGTAGGAGAGCTCACCTTATAAGCTGGTCCAACTTTCACTCAGCTAGCAATGTGGGACTAAACATTTGTTCTAGCTCTTGCCTTGCATGAATGGGCCAAATGGGCCTCTAGGATTTCAGAAATTTATTGGCATATAATAAATGGACTGGACCTATTTAGGCAAAAATTCCAACATCTTCTTTATATTCTCCTTACTTTGTGTTGTATGGACTTTCACCATTTCGTAAATACTTACGGCAATTATAGTCGAAATGCCTAAATCTAGCCGCGGGATCGTGCTTGGCGCACTACTCAATCTAGTGGACATTATTGGTGAGGAAGCTATACTAGCTAGGCAACAAGCTAGCTAGGGGGAAAGTTAAAAGTGTAATAGAATGGCCTACTCCTTGGATCGAACATTTCCTCTTTATCGATCGCTATCTCCGATATATCTTCAGCTGGCTGGCTGGCCCCGACTGATTTTTTTTTGAGGTCACTATCCACAAAGCATGCGTCGCCATCACGAACTTTTGGGAGGGAGCGGCTGGAGAAGAATTGGAGAGGGTATTTCGATTCGGTGCCGCCGCCCGGGACCCCACACGGCACTTCACCGGAATTTCTCGATCGTCCGCGATGACTGCGTGAGCTCCACGGGCGAATTTGGCGCCAACCGTCGCGCCTCCAAAAGTGGAAAGGAGAATCGACCGCACAAACATCAGTCCAAGAGCTTCGCGAGATGAGAGTCAGACACTCGGTATCTTCTCGGTTGATCTCAACTGTGCCGTGCGCGACAAAGATCGGCATACCCACGTTTAGTGTAGATAAGCTCTCTCGTGGAGTTGTGCAGATTGCTTGATTACCGCATGCCAGTGCAGACGTGGAACTGGTGCTGCCTAAGAATCCTTGCTCACTCGCTAGAGGACGTTAACTGATTTTTTTACTACAGTAAAGAAAACCAAACGCGCGTGCGCGCGGCTGCAGTTTGATAGATGCGTCTTTGCATTCCGTTGGAAGGTAGCCGTCATTCTAATTAGTCCGGAGCAAGCTAGCTAGTCTCCCAAGTCATCATCTGATCGCCCCCGTGATCTGTATGATTGTGATTCTGGCAGACGGACCCATCGTTTCTTTAGAGGGTTGCTAGTTGTCGCTCGACGGTGATCAATTTTTCTGTGTTATTCCAACGCAGAAGTAGCTTTCTGGAACATTAACACGCGGTTCTGTTCTGCACTTTGCCTCTTTCCACTAAGCACAAGACCAGCTAAGCAAGCAAGCGTGTCGGCTAAACTCGCCCCGTCATTTCGTTTTCGTCGTGTCGTGTCAAGCCAGGAGGAAATATACTAGTATATCCACAGCTAGCCGAGACAACAGGCCCGCGAGAGTGCTCAGAAGACTAGCCAGTTTCATGTCCCTCTGCTTCCTGTCGATGTACCAGACTCTTCCCTCGCTGACGCGCCCGGCCCAGCTGCCAGCACGCTAATCCTGCAGGCAAACTCTGGATTATTCTTGAGGAGGTTGGTCAACTTTAAACTAACCATCGTCGCGCCGGCGTGCAGCTCCTGCTCACGCTGATAAAAACGGCCTAGCTAGGAATGCCTTGGTAAACAGAAAACTTCGCCGTCAAGCTAAGGCGTGTTAATTTATTTATTTGCCCCAACAAAAGGTTCAAAGAAGGCGTCAAAGTTGCATCGGCCTAATCATCAATTCATCATCTCCATGCATGCATGATCTCACTGCTGCCGGTGCCTGCCATGGTGAGCGATGATGAATCTGAATCCACCACACAGACATTATTGACAAACAAGCTCAGGACAAAAGTTATACACCACTCAACGGATCGCAATCTCCGGTATTATCTTCCAACGGACCGCGTGATGAATTCTCGATCGTCCGCGCGACCGCATGAGCTCTACGGCGGATTGGGCGCGGAGACCTCACGCAATATACTCTGCGTTGCTTATCCAAAAGAGAAGGGCATAATGAAAATATCAGCCCACCCAGAACTTTTCTTATGATTGTTTCTGATCAAGAAACCGAGCTACCCATGCCTGGAAAAGAGACAGATAAGTTCTTGTGGAGGCGTGCAAATCGCTAGATTTTTGTGGTGACTGCATGCGAGGTACTCCCTCCGTTTAGAAATATAAGATGTTTTAGATTTGTGAAGGAGATGTATCTAGACACGTTTTAGTGTATAGGTTCAAACGAATCTAGACACTAAAAGATGTCAGAATCATCTCACACCAAACATCTTATATCTTATATTCAACAGAAAAGTAGGTGTGAACTGGTGCTACCTGAGAATCTGCTTATTATTCGCGGACGATTGATTAGTTAGTTAATGGACTAAAGAAAAGCCAAACGTGCGTGCGGCTGCAGTTTGATGCGTCTCTTTTGGATTTTGGATGAACGAGCATTCCGTTGGAAGTTAGCCATCCTTTTAATTTGTCCGGAGATCAAGTCTTCGAAGTCATCATCATCCCGTCATCTGTATGATTGCGACACAGATCCATGCATCGTTTGTTTGCTGACTACGGTATTTGCTTGCTGTACTACTTGTCACTCTCGACGGTGATCTTCTGTCCCTTAAGGGTGCGTTCGGTTCTGGAATTCGGTGGAACGGAACCGGTCCGTTCCGCGTCTAGCGTCCGTTCGTGCGTTCGGTTGGAAGAAAGGAACGGAACCAGGTAGTTTCTCGGAATGGAATATTCCTCTAATATGCGGAACGAGGTCGTCCGACCGAATCGGCCGGACCGCGCGGAAGGGCTCGCTAATTCGTGAACTAATCCAGCTAAGATGATTAGTTACTGAATCAACGGGGATTTTTGGCTGTGATGATGATCAGCTGAGATGATTAGCGACAAAATTTTGCAGAAACACGCTGTCTTCTAATTTGAGTATATTTTGCAAAGATTTTGAAAAAAAGATTTCTATGATTTGGTACTTTTAGCAAAGTTGTTTAAGACAAAAATAAATATTTGCTACCGTTAATTACAATTGTTAAATTTAAGCTTAAATTATTAGAATTTTAAGCATCATTAGCTATTCCGTTTCGGTCCCAATTCTTCCAACCGAACACAATATGAGACCATTCCGTTCCTCGTTCTTTTTCGAGCGAACACAGTCGGCGAAAACTTCTACGCTTCGGCAATTCACTCATTCCGTTCCCTCTCGTTCTAGAACCGAACACACCCTAATAAGACAGAAGTAGTAGTACTCCCTGGAAGGCCTGGTCTGATGATCTCTCTCCGGAACATCCTTTCTAGCTAGTAGTAGTAGTAAACTTGAGAAATCACACTACTCCCAAATGTCTGAGTGAAGTGCGAGCGTGCCACGGGACGACGAAAAGTTAGGCAACCAAACCAAAAGAGCATTGGGACGAAAAGTTGGATAAAAAGAAGGGCCCCTGCCCTCTGGCTGGCTAGAGACCGCACTGGACAAAGGACGACGTTTAAAAAAAAAACAGAAAGAGCTCACGGAACTCTGCATCGTTCGAGCATCAATTAAAAATATAAATTAAGTTAAGTTCGTCGAGCAGTAGACGAGCGTGTCTCTGCACGTGGAGACACCGTCTCCATGTCTTTTTTTTTTTTTTTTTTTTTTGAACGAGAAGGGACCGGAAGGTCCCAGAGCTGGCATTAATAAATCAAAATTGATGATCTGCGGAAAGGACGCGAAAGAGAACAAATAACAACCATGTCCTTCCAATTTACACAAGGGACCTAGAAAGATTCTTCAAAAGCCATCGAGTCCTTGTACAAACTCCGACCTCGCCGGCGATGCTATTGCCACCATCGCCAGCCGCGTCCTCGCCATTGACAGGCAAGGAAGAAGGGCCTCCCGCCGGAGGTTGAAGATGGGGGCAAGCAGGCGGCCAAATAATCCATAGAAGCCGGCAAAACACCCGAGCCACCCGAGCTGCAAACTGGAGGGGGGTCGATGGATTCTTCAGAGCTCCAGCAGCAGCGGAGGTCGTCGCAGCAGCAGAAGAAAACGAGGTCGCCAATGCCAACTCGTACCGATCGATCGAGCTAGCTCGACCATGCTGCTTCCCTGCTCCGCGCAGCCATAGTCCACCGGACACTCCACGCGTACGCACAACGACACGTCAGGAGAGGAGTGAGCTTGGTAGCGAGGCAAACGTGTCCTCGCCGAGACGATTAATAATTCCTCTAGTACTGTCAGCAGCCGAACAAAACGTGTCGGTAAACCACCCTGAAGTCCCTTCGCTGAGTGCGGTGTCGTATCTGCAACCCGGAAGGAAAAAACCCTAGTACAGTACTGTAGATGAAAGTTCCCGATTAAGAGCCGCGCGCGTGTCCCTTCGCTTGCTGGCGCGCGCGCGCGCGTACGTGTGCCGTTCTCGAGCGGGTGCAGGCGTGCGAGGTGTGTACCGGTGCTGCCTGAGGATATGCTTATTGGAGAGGACGACGTTGATTAACAAGTTATTAGACTAAACAAAACCGAACGTACGTGTGGTGTGGCTACAAGGCGGGCTCTCGACGACTGAATGCAATTCCGTTGTCCTTTCTGTCGGGCAGCGCTACGCGTCCCCCGGGGGATATTTGCCCCCGATCCCCCGGGTCCGGAGCCGTCCGATTAAAATTTTTAAACCGTCCGATCGAACGTCAAGTGAAACACCCGCCCGCTTTTGCTACGTCAGCGTAATCCGCTCTGAGTAGCAAAGCAGAGACAACGGGAGTCGCGCGGCGGGCGCCCGTGAGGACGGAGGAGATCGCGCCGTTGATCTCCTGTAGCGTTCCTTCCTCCGCTTGTATCAAAAGGCGTCGTTGCGGAGAGCACACCGTCGCCGGAGAAGATGTGTTGCCGGAGAACTCGGCGTCGTGCATCTGTAGCAAAATGGTGTGCCTATGTAGCAAGACGATTGTGTTGATGTAGCAAGCGCCGCCAATGTAGCAGAGCGTCGCCGCCGGGCGCGGCGCCACCGTCCGTGTAGAGCGCCGCCGCGCGTATGCCACAACCACCGCGTGTAGCGCCATGTCGGCGTGTAGCAGCCACAACCACCGCGTGTAGCGGCCGCCGTCGCCGTGTGTGCGAGGACGCCGCCTTGTGTAGCGACCGCGCCTCCGCGATGTCGCGTGTAGCGACCACAACCACCGCGGTAGCAGCATGTCGCCGTGTAGAGACGCCGCCGCTCGCCGCCGCCGCGTGTCGCATAGCCACAACCACCGCGTTCAAGAGGCGGCAGATTTTGGCGGCGGAGATTGGCGGTGGGGAGATTGGCGGAGCTCGCCAGATCGCGCCTCGGACCCATTCCCCTGCGGAAGGCATGGAGGCGTCCATGGCGTACCTCTGCAAAGGATGGGTGGGGCACGAATCGAGGAGGAAGGCGAAGCTGCGGGAGGAGGCGGCGGCGCAGGGAGGGCGGCGTCTTTGCAGAGGAAGGCGGCTGAGAGAAGGCGGCGCCGTGATGGAGAGAGAGTACGCGCGACGCAAGCCAAAGATATGGAGAAGATAAGGCTAGTCAGTTTTTTCCTAAGAGAACCGTGTGCGGGAGAGACCCGGGGGATCGGAACGCGCGATCCCCCGGGGGAACTGTATCATTTTCCTTTCTGTCCGGGGTCGTCTCTCAGGTCATCGTCTCCGTGATCTGTATATGATCGTGACCATCTATTTCTCGATCGAGAGTGTTGCTAGCCGTCATTCGCAATTTAAAAACACCCTCGCAACTTGGAAAGCTTGAGGATTCATGTGGAAGCAAACGCAGATGGATGCATGCTTTCCCTACAAGGAATGGGGGAGCAGGTATCGACCATCGCGTCGTGATGCTACTAATAAATGTCTTTAGAATGGATCAATGGATACAGATAAGAGACGGTGAACGCGGTATAGGAATATTTTTTTTTTGGGTGTGGTGGAACGGAACGGGCACATCCTAGAACGCACCAGATTAAGCATATGCGCTTGTTGACAAGTCCTTTGGTACTCCACATATGACTGACTGGTCATTAGCTTGGAGCTAGTACTAGCTAGTGTCTGATCTCGCAAGGTACCTTTACGATACCCCACCACGCGCCATTCTTAAAAAACGTGTCGGCCAGCAGCGTGGGGTGTACGCTTTCGCTAGCTCACCGTCAGCTTTGGATTAGCTACTAGTCAGGTGGTGCATGTCAACTTTTAAATTACTCATCATCATCAGCGTCGCCCATCGGGACTTACTTACGTTATTATGTCCGCGTGCTCGTCTTGCTGACGCCGACGCTGACGATCGATGCGTTCATCGAAATCTTGTGGCGGTGGTGGAGTGGAGCATATACTGTTCCAACAGATGCCGGTGGTTGCCCACGTCCTTTCTGCTGCCTTCAAACAGATGCCGATGTCCATTGTCTCCTCTCCACCCATGAGAAATGAGGATTGTGTGACGACCCATCCAACGAACTAGGTAGTACTCCCTCCGTTTAAAAATATAAGATGTTTTAGGTTTACTATATAGATTTATTTAAATTTTAAAAAATCTGAAACATCTATTTTAGGACGGAAGGAGTATTTTAAAACAGAGGAGTACTTCGTTCTGCGGGATCGTGTGCGCACTACACTACACACGCTTGCGTCGTGCAAGGCAAGAGTACTCTAGAAAACATAGGCCGAGATCCAGTACACTTGTATTTTCACCTACCAGAAAATAATGGCCGAGTGGATCAAGGTAGGTAAGCCAAAAAAAAAAAAAAAGTCCAGTAGTACCAAATGCTGTGTGTGTAGTAGTGGCAGGAGCACAACGATCGGGGAGCTAGCTAAGCTATACTACTAGGCACGCCAAAGCATTGGATTGAAAAGGTTGGAAATGGCCTCCTTTGAAACATACTCAGATCGAGCATCTGTATTTCGATCGAGTGGAGAGTAGGACCGAGACCAGTCCCTCTCGCAGGTGCAGACACACACACGGCTCTTCTTCCATCTCCTCGTTCGTATCGATCGAGCTTGGCAATGCTGCTCTGCTATGCTGCTCCGCGCACGTCAGGAGTGAGCTAGCTAGGTAGCGCGAGGACCGACCGAGGCAAACGTGTCGTCGCCAGGACGGTTCACTTTTTAAAAACGACTCGGCGGCACGCCAAGATGCTGAACCAAACCTGTCGGCTAAACTCGATCGCTTCGCCGTGTCGTGTCCATCCGCGAGGAAGATACTGTACGCGCGTGTGTCGAGCAGAAGATAAACTGGCCACGTGTCAGCCAACTCCATCGCTTCGCCGTGCCGTGTCCATCCGCGACGAAGATACTGTACACGCGTCCTCCCTCCGCTTGCTTTCTGGCAGCGCTGTGCGTGGCCCACCTACGTACGTGTCCGCGACGACACGCGCCCTGAGTTTGACACTCCCGTCCCTGACACGGAAGGCCCACCCCACCTGCCGGTCGAGCTAAATCCAGCAGGCGTTGGGTGGGGTGTACGCTTGCGCTACCTCGCCGTCAGCGTTGGATTAGTCAGCTGCAGGTCAACTTTTATTTAATTATTCATTATCATCGAGACTAGTTGTACTTACGCTACGTCCGCGTGCTCGTCTTGCTGACGCCGATGCTGACGAGAGCGGTGCGAGTTCATCGAAATCGTGTGGCGGTGGTGGATCTTCCTTTCTTCGCCCGTCGCCGGACGGATCGATATATGGCGGTGGTTGCGTCGCCCACATCCTTTGTGTGCCTTGATTTGATTTTCTGGATGGATGGATGGATGGTTGACCAAATGTCCCCTCCCTCCCTCCCTCCCTCTCCATCCACGAGCAACGAGAATCGAAACCTACACCGAGATCGATCCAACTAGCTATACGACGTCCAACGGCTGTTGACCATAGGCAGTTCAGTTCAGGTCTTTTAACGCTGCAGGTGCAGTACGATACAAAACTGTGCACACAGATGGCTCGCAAACTCTGCCGTCTGAACCTTTTTTCGTTGTAATAATTCTTCTTTTCAATTTTCAATTCGATCAACAAAATGCCACTATAGGCAGACACTCTGGGAAAAAATTTGTCTATAGTTTACAACAACGTTTACCGTCTCTTCCTGTCCAAATTAATGACTTTGGATCTATCTAAATTCAGTCATGATTCAATGCTAGATATATTCAAATATAGATAAATCCGAAAACATCAATTTGGGTAGAAGGGAGTAGCTAGGTCGGTCTGATTTTGAAACACCCTAAGAACTGAATGGTTAAATTATTTGTCATGACGGTTATCACGAGAAGACTCGAGCATCACTTCTGTCTTTTTAAAGTTTAGCATCTCCAACAAACGCACTGAAATAGGCCGACATCCAAAAAACTTTCTCTCCGCGTATATCGGGCCCGTCCCCACCACGGGCGACCACCTGACGCGTTGTTTTCCTCCCGAATTTTGCCTGTCGTCGCCGAACTCTAGCTACTGCCACCGTCAGGATGTCTCCCCGCCGCCACCCTTTCAACTCCAGTGGTTTCATCGGCGTGCGTGTGTGCGTGGACGGTGGGCAACTTCTTAGCGAGATCAGGGCCGTCGGTGTTCGCCTGGGTTGGGCACCTTCGCCACCACCCACAAGGCGGTACACATGTTCGGTATGGTGGCGTGGAGGTTAGACTGTCGCCGTCAATAGCCGATAAGAAGCGGAAATGATGGCGTCGATGCCGCACCTCCTCACGCGCGAGGCCTAGCTGTAGCACCGCCAAAACCAGCGGCTCATCGCCGAGGAGGACAAGCGGGCCATGGCGGCGTGGGGGACGACCTTCCCGGAGGACGTGTTTGCCGAGTAGTTCTTCTACGCGGCGAGTTGGGCGTAGAGGACGGAAGAGATGGCGACGAAGAGTGCGAGAAAGGCCTTCATCAAGGCACAACTCGCATGTCCGTCAACGATCAACGACGGCAAGTGTCTCAACCTATTCAACACGAGCGATGCAGGTAGTTTGGATGAAGATCTCGGGCAGTTTAGTTTATGTGCGTGTTTATCTACTACGGTCTAGCTTATCTACCATTTAGTTTCGATGAACTATGTCCATGTTTTAGTTGATTGATTTATTTTATCTTGTTTGATGCTTGTATGTGCAAAACTATGTTTGCAGCGTCCTATTTTAGTGCGTGGGTGGGGTGTACGCTTGCGCTACCTTGCCGTCAGCGTTGGATTAGTCAGCTGCAGGTCAACTTTTAATTAGTCTTCACCATCGAGACTACTACACCGCGTGCTCGTCTTGCTGACGCCGATGCTGACGAGAGCGGCGAGTTCAACGAAATCCTGTGGCGGTGGTGGAGTGGCCGGCGCATCTTCCTTTCTCCCGTCGCCGGAAGGATCGATGGCGGTGGTTGCGTCGCCCACATCCTTTGTGTGCCTTGATTTTCTGGATGGATGGTTGACCAAATGTCCCGGCCCCTCCATCCACGAGACCACGAGCAACGAGAATCGTTTCACGATGGATCCAACTAGCTACGACGTCCAGTGGCTGTTGACCATATATAGGCAGCTCATGCCTTTAACGCTTACAGGTGCAGTACAACTAGTAGATGTTTCACAAAGTTAGTATGTCGTCGTCTACACCTTTTTCGTTGTAACTCTTCTTTTTAATTTTCAATCAATGAAATATCATTGTAGTAGAGAGTAACATAGATTACTGTCACATGTAGTATGTCCATTGATGAATCCAGCTCATTTTGCTGCTAGGATGGGATAGACCTAACTTGGGCTGAGTTTTTTTCTTCTTATTTTCTATATGTGCGATGTGGGCTGGGCCAAATCTTAGGGTGGCAGCACCACCCTTCCACTTTGCTGGCTTTTAAAATCTATTATCAAAATCATATCTCAAAGCCGTAAGAGCGTCTTCAGGAGACGCACTAAAATAGGATGCCCACAAAAATCTTCCTTTTTATGCACCAACAGGCAGAAAAAAAAACAGTTTCTAGTATATGCCCAAAACTAAAAACTGCGCACTAAAGTTTGGGTGCATGCTCAAAAAATTTCTATTGCGCGTGTCATATTTCAACATGCTGTTGCGCACACGCACACCCAACAACCGAAGGAATTTCCACCTGCCCACGCTCACGTCTTGCCGTCGCTGAATCCTACCACCACCGCCCTTCCCCGCCACCCTCCGCGTAGATCAGGTCCGTCCGCACCACATGCGACCCCTCGACGCGTTGTTTCCCTCCCGAATTTTGCCCATTGTCGCTGAACCCTAGCTACTCCAACCGTCAGGATGTCTCCGCGCCGCCACCCCTTCAATTCATGTGGTTTCATTGGGGTGTGTGCGCGGCTAGCGGGCACTTTTTTGCGAGATCAGGGTCGTCGGCCTGGGTTGGGAACCTTCGACATTGCCCACAAGGCGGCACACGCGTATGACGTGGTGGCGTGGAGGTTAGGAAGGCACCGTCAACAACTGGGAAGACGCGGAGATGTTGGCATCGGTGCCACGCCTCCTCACGTGCAAGGCCCATCTGTTGCACCGCCAATATCATCGGCTTCTTATAATCTCCGAGAAGGATAAGCGGGCCATGGCGGCGTGGGGGCGACCTTCACGGAGGACGTGTTCGCCGAGCAGTCCTTCTGCGCGGCGAGTTGGGCGTAGAGGAGGGAAGAGAGGGCGACGAAGAGTAGGAGGAAGGCCTTCATCGAGGCACAACTCGCATGTCCGTCAACTCGCATGTATGTTTTATTTGATTTATTTATCTTATCTTTTTTTATCTTGTTTCGATGCTCATATGTGCAATTTGTGGCGCCCTATTTTAGTGTTTTTAGCGCCAGGCTAGGTCTTCTCTTCAACAAGTTGCTCGGTGATGCATGGGTACAAGACTTTACCTCCTGGTTCCGTGGATGTAAGACTTAACCGCTCGCTTACTCGTCCCCGTAACGCTTGAGACTCAAGCTGTCGAGCCCTAGGCTTGCACGCCAGACAAGCGGTGTCGAGCTAGCTTCTAGCTTCACCTCGCTAGAGAGAGAGAGAGAGAGAGAGAGAGAGAGAGAGAGAGAGAGAGAGAGGACATCGTCGCCGCAAATGTAATTAGTGTGTGGGCTAGGGTTTGGATAAATTGCTGCTTCAATAATTGTGTGAAAAGCGGGTGCCGTAACAAGACGTGTACCAACCGGCTACTTAACAGGAACAAGTGACATGAAATGAAATTTGGTTTGAACAATGTTCATCCAAATAGCCCGTTATCACGAATTGACTTGATAATTTTTCGAATCGGCTTGATTGCACGGAACTTGGTCCCTTACTAACCTAAAAAAAAACTTGGTCCTTTAGAGCGTGGGCTCTCTAACCCGGTACATCGAAGTCGCTCACGACCACGCATGTACAGTTGACCTATGGATGCGCATGCAGCCAAACCCTACGCCGATAAGCACCTCCGACGGATCGATCCGGCATACTTGGGCGAAAAACCGAGCCGGCATACTTGAGGACAAAAAAGTAATAATTACTACCTCGCATGCTTGAGTACATGGGTAGTAAATGTTTTTCCGTTGCTAGTCAAATTTTACCGGAGCTATGGAGGTCACGACAACACGTGAATGAAGATGCTCAAAAGTTCATGCTCAAAGTTCAAAAGAATATACTCCGTGGTTTCCTTACCGACCTTCGAAAGGAAATTCTACCCGCGGATAAACCCCCACGACAATTTGCCCAAACATTCGTTTCCCATATTACACGTTGAAAACGAAAAATCCTTCCTATTCTGACCAGCCGCCTCGCTGACAACGTGGGCCCCTTGTATCATCCGTGGAAAAGGAGCTCCAAATAGAGAAAGAAACTGGAGGAAGAAGAAGAAGAAAAATCTCTGGCTGGCTCGGCTCTATTTTGCACGTGCCGTTTCTGGCTCCTCCTCCCGGCTCGAATAAATGAATACTCTCTCCTTCTCCCTCTTCTCCCACCATCTCCGTAGCGAGTCCGTGACGAAACAAAATCCAGAACGCGAAAGAAGAAAAAGCAGAGCAGCAAAATCCCCTTCTCCTCCTCCTCCTCCGGCTTGCTTTCCTTGCCCCGATCGGACAGAGATATTCCCGCAAATCTTCCACTCCGTTTCCCGCTCGCCCGCCTTCCCCGTCCTCTCCGTCTCCGTCTCCCGTCCCAACTTCAGATCAAATCCTCCTCCGTTATATCTACCCGCGTCGCCCCTGCTCCGACGAGGACTCTTCTTGCAGCAGCTGCTCCACTTCGGAATTCTCGAATCGCGCCTGCGTCCGTGCCCAGGGAGAACGAGAGCCAGAGCGAGAGGCGAAGAAGAAGAACGAGAAGAACAGCAGTTTGCGGAGGACCGGACCGGACATGTGTGTGGAGGGATTCGAGGACGCGCAGATCGAGAGGCCCGCAGATTTCCAGGTGGGTAACCCCCTTCTTCCTCTTCTTCTTACTCTGTTCAAACTCCATTTGTGCCTGGATTTTTTTTTTCTCCCGATTCTCTCTCGCTCGTTCGTGGATCGATAGATGCCTGCGATTCCCGTAATTTCCTTCCCGCAAAATAAATAAATAAGTACAGTACATGAAATCGGCGCTTCTAGGAGTATTTTATTTCAGTCGTTGGTTGATTCGCGCGTGTTCCTTCGGTCAGTCAGGGATTATGATCGACCGGTCGACGAGAACGAAATTAAAAACACTCTAGCGGTTGCTTCGCGCGCACACTTTGCGTGTCGCGCGGCGAATGCCTTCTCGTTTCTTTCCCTCTCTTCTTCTTTCTAAAATCCTGGGCGAAGTACTAAAAGGATAAAGATATTAGTTCAATTACTGCGACTAGAATTAATGAACTCCCTTATCTTATCTTAAGTTTTACTAGTATCTCCGCTCGCGCGGAAGGTGTGAACACGGGGAAGATGCTTTGAATTGTTCAGAAAGCCGCCAAGAAGTTTCTAGCTACTAGTGTTAGTAGTGGTAGGATTTTAGATGTCTAGCTGCAAAAGCAAAATCTTTTTTTGTTGTCCTGGCCTGGCTTGTAATAGTAGATGTCGCCCTGCCTGGATGTCCGTTTGCGCGTCGCACTCTTGTTCGGATGTTGTACCTTTTCGATTCTGTGATGAAATCGTGCGGGATTTTCAGTCGACGTGTAGGCTTCATATCCTCTTGTCTCTCCTGTCACAAGATATTTTGCATGTGACAGTACGGTTCTGTCTGAGTACTGTAGTACTAGTACCTAACTATTTTCACATCGAACAGGAGCAGAAGAAATCGAAACTGCAAAGTTCACAAGCAGTAGGACTTTATTTCTTTGTATGCTTTTAAGCCTAGGAGAAAGGGAGTATTATTGTTGGACGAAAATGTAATCATCCATCATCCTTGCTGTTTTACATGTAGAACAAAGCAGCACCGGTAAAGTTCAGATAGTGCTGTCCTTACAATTCAGGTCTGAACTTTCAGACCTGAATTGTACCACTTATTTTAGCATTGAGGCCAAGAGAAAGCTGGCCTTTTTCGTGCTGTCAAGTCTCCGGCCACGACACGTCCTCTCTCTTTTTTTTGGGCATTTGTTAGTGACTTTGTAGGTCCTAATTACTTAATCATGAGCTACCTTTGTCCCTTTACCTTGCAATTATGGGCTGCAATCAGGAAGGTGGACAACGGAGTGGTGCCCAAGAATGCACACCTGGAACCTCTACATTTCTCTGCTAGTTAGTTACTGTAGTTTTTTCCACAGGGCCTAACAGTAACAGCTGGAGCTAAGTTTGTTTGCTTTTTGTCAAAGTCTACATGCTGTTTGTGTGTGTGTTTGCATTCTAGGGTGTTTTGTTTATGAATGCCCCTTCTAGAAATGGCTGCTGGTAGCCTTCCTTGGCCAATAAGGGATTGACTTGTCGCCGACTTGACTCAGTTGGGGTTTCTGTTTGTGTGTCACTTTCAGCTGGGTGGATTAGTAGTTTAGTACTGTAAGTCATCGTCCACTTTATATGTGACGGTGACAGATGCTATTTATGCTGTAGGAGTTGTTGGCAGAGTTGGAGTTTGCGTGAAATAGATTCGTTTAACCTGGTAGCAGTCTCTGCAGAAGTTGGATGTTGTTGCTATTCATTCTGTACTCCATTGTCTTATTAGGGCTGTCCCTCATTGCTATCTGTACTCCTTACTTTTTTATCAGACTTTTTTCTTATCTAATGTTTTTGTTTTGGTTAATGTGCAGATGGAGAGAGTTGCTGAGAACACAGTGCTACTCGATTTCAAGCAAGCTAAGATGGTGGCAGCGATCGGAGAGACTTGGCACAACTTCGTCCCAGCTATCCGGTCAGGGGACTGGTCCGACATTGGTGGCCGTCCTTACATGGAAGATGCCCATGTGTGCATTCCTAATCTAGCAAAGAACTTTGGTTATAACACGGCGGGTGATGAAATCATTTCTTTCTATGGGGTAATTGCCTGTTCACTCTTCCAAGTCTTATTCTTCAGTTGTTAATTCCTTTTTTTTTTCTGACATCGTCCTGTCCTTACGACTCAGGTCTTCGATGGGCATGGTGGAAAAGATGCCGCGCTGTATGTTCGTGACAATTTGCCACGGGTCATCGTGGAAGATGCTGCTTTTCCTCTTGAGCTTGAGACGGTAGTGAGGAGGTCATTTGTGCAAACCGATACCCAGTTTGCAGAGAAGTGCTCTGTCCAGAATGGACTGTCTTCTGGAACAACAGCGCTTACAGCGATGATTTTCGGAAGGTATTATTCTATTCCTATCACATGCAGTCCAGGATCTCTTGGTTAATTCAGCATTATCATTTCGTTGATGGTAGAAATCCTAATTAGTGCAGTAGAGTAACGGATATTGACACTAGGTTAAAATGTGTGCCAAGTCTGATTCTTTGGTTTGCTATATACTGAGAGATCTTCAGAATGTTCCAAATATGGCACACTATGTACTGGAGTTAAATTTCTTGGAACTCCTGCACTTGCACTAGAACCCCTTATTACTATGCCATGTATGCTCCACTTGCAGTAGAACCTCAGTACTAGTACTTTCTTGAACGATTCCAAGTTATCAGCAATGCTAATTATCCACATGCTTTGTGCAGGTCTCTTCTGGTCGCAAATGCCGGTGATTGCCGGGCAGTCCTCTCGCGGCGCGGTGCTGCGATCGAGATGTCTGAGGACCACAGAACCTGCTGCCTCAGTGAGAGAAAACGCGTGGAGTCTCTAGGCGGCTACGTCGACGACGGCTACCTGAACGGCCAGCTAGCGGTCACGAGAGCACTGGGCGACTGGCACCTTGACGGCCTGAAGGAGACAGGCAAGCCAGGAGGCCCGCTGAGCGCGGAGCCAGAGCTCAAGATGATCACGCTGACCAAGGACGACGAGTTCCTGATCATCGGCAGCGACGGCATCTGGGACTACTTCTCGAACCAGAACTCGGTGGACTTTGCGCGGCTGAGGCTCCAGGAGCACAACGACCTGAGGCGGTGCTGCAGGGAGATCGTGGAGGAGGCGATCAGGCGGGGCGCCACGGACAACCTGACGGCGGTGATGGTCTCATTCCACCAGGAGGCCCCCCCGGCCAAGAACAGAGCGGGCAGCAGGAGCAGGGTGGAGCGGACCATTTCCGCCGAGGGGCTCCGAAGCATCAGGGTGCTCCTGGAAGGCCAGTGATCGTGGTGGCGCACCATTGTCGCCTCCTCCTTGCTCGTTGAGTGCCAAAACTGTATGTAACGATTGCGGCATATGCCGCTGCTGTTTGTCTGTCCATTGATCGATTGTCGACATGCCATTGGCTATTGTTACCCGAGAATAAACTGATGAACCCTGAAGATCTCATCTGTAAATAAGTTGGGAGGTTGGTAAGGGAGTGAGTGAGTAGCGTGCATCCAGGGGGCTTTGTGGCTCATTATGTGATGGTTTTTTGCCCCCATTTTTTCTCCTGTAAAAACATTTCTGGGATGATCATCAATCAAATGTAACTGGTGTTGTTCACCCCCGATGTGTGTCTTGTTATGCTTACATTCCGCCTGTAGCACAACATATCAGGTTCTCAAGTAACTGTAATGCAGAAGTACCGAAGCTGAAGCTGATAGTTAACACAGCAAGCAAGAAAACTGACCAAGATTAGACATCACATGCACAGTCCGACTCTGCACAAGTTAACAAAATTATCTAAAATTAATTGATCAGAAACTCATGGTACTTGCCCTACCGGAAGCTGCAGCAGCGGCCGATTTATGCTCAAAGCTGATCATTAGTGGATGTGCACATTACCGGCCGATTTATGGTCGTTATGATGGTCCAAAGCATAGTTCATTTCAAATGCCTACCTTCGAGCCAAAATTTCTAAGATTATTTTCAGAGTGTTGACAAGTTAACCTCAATTATACAACCTTTTCTACTTCGCTCAGTTCGGTATAAACTCTCTTAAATTATCCTACTAGTAAAAAAAAGGTAGCTCCCCTTTAATCGATTTAACTAGAGCTCATATTGGTGATCATCTGTCGCTTAAAGGTATAAAGAAATGCATATTGGACTCCAAGTGAAAAAAAAGGCAACACGTGAGCTGAATCGCAATTTCCAAGCAAAATACATCTGAGCTTCAGTTGTTCTGAACTTCTGATGAGAAAACTTGTCAATGACAGTTTCAATACATCAAGACGAAACTAACTTCCGAGCAAATTCTGTTCCCCTGCCGTGCTTAGGGACAGACAAAGGTTTCTGGATGAGACGGATAAACACAAGGCTGAACACAGAAATCAGGTGTTGACTCTTTGCCAGATTTAGGTCAGACATCTCATCGAAAGAAAGTAGATAATCTAAACAATTTGTGCTAAAACTAAGTGAAGCAAGAATCATACAAAACGAACTCATGCACTCAAACAGAGGCACACACGCCTAATTTCCGTAACCGGTAATGGAAACAGAAATGTTCTGGCACAGGATCTCTTTCTGATAACGGAAACATAGCAAAATTCTGACCAACAATTAAGTTACGAGTTCACCAAACTGGAAAATGTTTTACTAAGTCGCACCAAACTATCAAACAATCCCAGATTTTCAGTACATGACCAAAAGATAGAAACTGAGAAATTAAACGCAGAGATAACGATTCGGACCACCATTATAGACTAGCAACCTGCCTTGGACCATCGTAACGACCGGGCATACATCTTAATTCCCATCAGTGGAGGAAGCTGCGTGGCACGATGCCGCCTTGGTAGACACCCGTCCGGAAACTGAAATCTGCAAAAAAAAACATGAGTATGCGCAGTAAGTTTGGTACCAAGATGTCTTATTATTTTCTTATTATAGATGGGAGAGTATCTTGACTAGCAGTTTTGATGTGGAGGAACTGTCATGCAACTTGGCAAAAAATTTCTTATTATTTTCCTTTTCAAAAGTGTCTTTGACAAAGTTTCTTTGTTAACAAGGATCCCAGCCTCGTGAGAGCAACATATCTATGACCATCCAGACATGCATCAAAACCCAAGGGGGATTCAGGTTTCACACGGTAGTGTGGCATCCATGCAATTTGGTCATCAATCTCTAGTGATAGAACTGACAACAGTCTAGGAGCAACAGTGAAATGGCAGTTTGTCTTTGCTAGATGGACGCGAAGCACTACATTCATACCCAGATGAAATGGCAGTTTGTCTTTTCTAGCTCAACATTCCCAGTAAAATGGAATCTATCAACTGGAACGACTGCAAAAGTAAACTGCATGACAAAACAACTGTACTATCTTCATTAGTAAATAAACAGTAATTAGGGAAGAAAATCAAACAAAAATGAATTTGCATGGATGGTACTGACTTGTAGGAAAAACTACAATGGTTTCTAACTAATGTAGTTTAACCAGCATTTACGAAGTAATTTAATTTATTGAAATTTAACAGTCATTCTTAACCACATCAGCGTGCAATCCATTTCATACTTTAAAGTAATACTGTATATGATTGGATTTATAAAACTGATGTATAATTACAACAGATATGTTGGAAAAATAGGAAGATTGCAAAAGCATATGAAGCATGAAGAATGAAAATAGGTTACTTACAAAATGAGGGTAACTTTGGAGCCTTTATGCTTATGTGATTATGAAGTATGCCACATGCCCTCAAGATGCTCAAAATTTTCTGAACTCCCTCATCAACCTCATCACATTCAATGTTGACAACCTTAAGGTGCGCACACACAAATGATTGTTTTATTGTTTCTTGGCCCCCCGTTTCTCCTATGAGGCTCTATATATGATACAAGTAAGACAATAGTACATCCGTGACAATACCTTTAATACACATACAGAATATACCTTTGTGTTACCAAGCTGAAGAGTGAGCATCTCAAGAATGGGGGAGTGTTGGAGAATGCAAACAAGGTCAACTGGCGCAAACCACTCATTGAGTAACAGAGTCTTCAATTTGTCAAATACGGGACACCATTTTAAATCCCATCTGTAAATGAACTGAAAAAATTGCAAATGAACATAAGTGAATTATGAGGATTTATAAGACTGAAGAAAATTTATGTTAGTAGGAACTTTTGAGTAGATAGTCTAAGAACGACAAAATACACCATAACCTCCGGAAACATCACATTTTATCCAACCAAGACGCTGTTATTAATTATTGATTTGAGACCTTTTGTATGGACAAAAGTATCAACATGGTAATGATAAAAAGCAACTTGCTTACATGCAGGTCAGACAATGGATCATGATACTACAAGAGTGGCTTCCGGAGGCATATATGATATAACAATAATAAGAGTAAAAGGGCAGTAAGTCCAAGCATACCATTTTAGGTTGAGCTATCAGCTCCAAATTGAAAGCGTTGGATAATCCATTTAGAACCAAACCCTTGTCTGCAGGATAAGCATGACAACCACAGCCATGATTTTCACAACCCTGCCCGTTCCTTGCACAGAAATCGTGGGCATTCAAAGCCAAGCCCAATATAGGCTGTCACTAGAAATGGCATGTGCCCAAGGGAAGGGGTGAGACCACCAAAACCATCAAGTTCCAGTAAGATCAGTTCCGGGGCAACAATGCGAAGGCGGAAATCCTGAGGGAATGTGCATGAATTGGCGATGCACATATGCTCTAGCGATTGAGACGATATGGTAGGTGCACAAATGCGACAATTACCCATCTTTAGATCCTCTAATACCGGGCAGCTCGAGAAATCCAGGGAGGAGCCCTCGAAGTTGACGTCAAAAAATTCTAGGAACTTCAAGTGCTGGGAAAAGAAAGGCGCATCATAGCATAGCACTGGTGCGTCTTCATCACGGTAATGTCGAGGAAGGACTTGATCACGCACTTGACGAGGGGCGAGTTTCCACGGAGCTGGATTACCAGTTTCACAATCTGTTTGAAACGCTCCCACTCCGTGTCTGTCGCAGTCTTTATGAAGTCGAAGTCGAGGCTGGTTGCGCGCCTCCAGAGGTGGCGCCACCGGGTGTCCAGCACACAAGTCTGCATGGCGTCTTCCGTCGGGAGAAAGGACAGCACATGGCGGAGGATTTCGAAGGGATCCTTTCCGCTTTCCGCAGCCTTGTTGGGCATTCCGTCGAACAGGTGGCGGGTGCTGCGGGAGCGGGAAAACACAAATCAGCAGAAACGTGAGGAAGGAAAGCAAAATTCCTTGAATCCTTACCTGTTGGAGAGACCCTGACCGTCACAGGCGCAGCGTGCCCCCGTGGTATTGCTGAGCGAATGAGACATCAGTAGCAAGCAGGAGCCCCGGAGGACAGATTCATGGATGCGGAAGATGTATAGCTTGTTGATTCCATCAGTCCTCACGGACGCCTAAGGGCAGATCGTGGCTTTTTAACGGGAATCGTGGGTAAATTGATCTGGAGGAGGAAGCAGCAACGAGTGCTTTTTTTTTTTTTACGGAAGCGCTAATGACTGCTCACTGGATAACTGTTGGTGGAGAAGACGAGAGCAGTAGTTTCTTTTAGACCGGTCATAGTGCATCAGTAACTGTGTCCTTGGGCTGTTTATATAGTACTAGAAGATTTGGGGGACAAGAAGACTACTAGAGATAGAATTGAATTACAATATGAAACTACCTAGTATGTCTAAATCGTGATATACTCTAACACTCCTCCGCAGTCGGATCGGTAGTGACGCGAACGGTCTGACTGGAGCATAATCCAAAGACGGAGATGGAAGAGGATGTCGATGTCGATGTAGCCGGAAGGAGGGCATTGTAGTCGTGGTCGATGATGCCATTGGTGATGTAGTCGCCGTTGATGAAGTCGATGGAGTTGATGATGTCGTTGTGTTGTGGTTGATGTCGTCGTTGAGCCGGGAGAATTCGCCGTAGTGGTTAAAGTAGACGTAGTTTGAGTTAGAGTAGTCGAGGTAGGAGACACGCCTTGCCGAGCTTGCCAAACTCGGGAGCATGCCGGGGACGAAGGCACGCGTCGATGTTGCCAATATCGGACGTGCGAAGACAGGGACAATCACGAGCCATGCGCGCCAGAGCCGGAGGGAGCAGCAGAGAAATTCTCCGTAAACGGTAGGTGCGTAAAAGTTGTCCGCCGATTTGTCGGAGTAGATGAAGTAGTTGCAAGAAGAAAATAAATTTAGTGCAAAATAAAAAATTAGACCGCGACTCTGGCGGCGAGGTTGTGGTGGACGAAGACGACGAGGTAGATGTTGATGGCGACTAAACTGTTGTGGTAGTTGATTTCGGGGATTAGACCCGTATTTTCCGCTTGTATGAGCGCGGCGTCGCTCGAGTAGAAGAACTTGTTGGCGTTGATGATGACCATGATTGGTGGTGGCGGCGACGATGTGACGGTGTTGTTGGAGTAGATGGTTGTCGGCGATGATGACCACGGGTGATGAAGGTGCAGTCCTTTGTTGACGGCGAGGCGCGTACTCGGGGACGTGCGTCCCGGTCGATGTTGGCGAAGACGGGCCGGCGTGATGACGACGTGAGGACGAAGAAACCGACGCAGCGCGTGAAGGCGTCCCTTGGGGTGCCGCGCGGAGCCTCCTTGGCACGATCATTGACGATGATTTGCCGGAGATGAGTCGACGCCGAGGTTGAAGTAGAGGCGCGTGATGTCGACATGTGGTTGTGGACGACGCAATCCGATCTATGATCGGCGAAAGAAGAAGAAACGCCGGTCAAGCGTCCGGCGAGAAAAATTTGGCGAAGAAAGATCTAATCTACTATTTGCGCGGCCCTCGGCGGAGAACGATCTCCTCGGGGGCGGCGCGGCGGAAGCGGTGGTGCTAAACCCTAGGCGGAGCGAACTGCTCTAATACCATGTAGAATTGCGGAATATTATCTGTATTGATATTGCTTGAGGTGATTACAACATGAGCCATTGGGCTGTTTATATAGTACTAGAAGACTTGGGGGGCAAGAAGACTACTAGAGATAGAATTGGATTACAATATGAAACTACCTAAATGTCCAAACCGTGATATACTCTAACAACATGTACTCCCTCCGTTAGGAATTATAAGACCCGAGAGTTTTTTTAAAATGTTAGGAATTGTAAGTCCTCTCCTATTTATTAGTCTTTCTCCTCCAATGTATGTTCTATTTTTTCTCTATCTTCTCTCGTGTATGTGTAACTATTGGTGCATGTAGTAATCAATAGGATGAGTTATTGATTTTCTTAATTCTATCAAAGTGATCCATAGGACTTATAATCGCTAACAGAGGGAGTACATGTTACTAGTCTAAGTTACATGTTACTAGTCTAAGTTACATGTTACTAGTGGAAGTAACGTAGTGTAGTAACATAGAGTATTATTTTGTAGACTCATTTGTACTGGAAAGTATGATGTGATGATAACATACTATGTTACTTCATTTTGTCTCTCTTTTTATTAATTGCTTATCACATCATCATTTTAGTCTATGTGACATCTATATATTACTACTTATGTTACCCCACTATGAGCAGCCTAACATGTTGATAGCAGTGGTGGGGCTAGTAGGCTGCATGGTTTTATAGTCTGGTCAGAACGCTAAACGAAACATGAAAGAAAAGAAAAAGACGACCTAAACGAAATCAGTGAGGCCTAGTTTGATACTCTCTTTCTAATCCATATTAATTGTCATTGGATTGGATATATATATAATACTAAAACATGTCGAGATACATTCATTTCTATGATAAATAATATGGATCGGAATGAGTAACAAAGTTTTCTAAAACTGAAGTATATTAATATTATTATTTTTTTGCAAAATTGCATCAACTTCTTAATAATCATCAATAATAATAAAAAAGCCCAAAAGTAATAAGCAATACAAACCAAGGTAAGAAATAGGGCGCTACGGGCCGCTTCCCAGGATGCTATACACGCTACAACATGTTATAGCACGCGCTATTTAAAATAGCGTTTGCAAAATAAATGTCATGTTTAGTCTACACATAAATGATTTCATCATCTAAAATTTGCTCAGGAACAATTACATCCATAACAAAGTCAAAAATAATCCATGACATAAAAACAGAGTCACACAGTCCGACTCTCACAGTCTTATCGATATGAGGCAAATACCCATAAACATGTCAAGAATAGAGAACAAGATAGTTTTAAGGTAGCCTAACAACAACATAGCATGAAGTATTATTCAGAATCAGATGGAGAATGCATGTGGAAGTCATCTTCTGAATCACAAGATGAACTAGCAGAATGCAATTCGTCATTCAGATAAACAAGAAGGACCTTCTTCTTCCTAGGATGGGAAACTCTCTTTCTTTTTTCATCCCTCGCGAACTGGAGAAGCACCGCCGCCGCCACTCGCGAACTGAAGAAGCACCGCCGCCGCTCGCGAGCCAATTTGGTGATTGCAGGAACAATCTGGTGGGGAAGGGGGGAGGGGTTGGGATTAGGTTTTCCTATGACTGAGGAATGGTTTTGGACTTTTAGGCCGATGGGATATAGAGTGTAGTTTTTGGATTTTTTTTAGCGCTAAAAAATATAACGACACTACAACGTTTTGATAAATAACATGTTTTAGCGTGCTATTTTTAAATTAGCGACATAGTGTCTAAAATAGTTTAAACGTAGCGTCGCCGCTCCAAATTTGCTATAGCATGCTATAACGTGCGCTATAGCGCGCTATTTTTTTCCTTGATACAAACAGATCCATGGACCACCTAGCGACGATTACAGATAGTAGCACGAGCCGAAGGCGCGCCGTCATCCTCGCCCCTCCATCCGGAGTTAGGCAAAGCTTGTTGTAGTAGAGCTTATTATAATAGACAGATGGGAAGTCGTCGTGCTAAGGCCCCAAAAGACTAGCACACTAAAGCAGCAACCATCGCCGATGATGACATTCGTAAATCGGAAGAAACTGATCTAAGCTCACACCAACAAACACGAAAACGACCAGATCCTAGAAGATCCGCCGGACATACGACTCCACACGTCCTCCGTTAGCGCTAAATGCAACAGCGGACCTTATTCTGACTTCAAGATGTATCCACCGCTTCAACATGCCGAAAAAGACACTAAAAAAATACCTAAACAAAGAACGAGTTGTACTTCAGTTTTTCTCCTTTCTCAGTTTTAGAAAAAAAAAGGGTCCAACCTCTTTCTCAAATACTTTAAGAAAATTCATAGTTTAGAAAATACTCTAGTTTTAAAATAATATTATTTATTAGATCCAAATACTTCAAAATATTTAATACTTTAGTTTTTTTAGAAACCAAAGTATTGCATTAATACTTTAAAAATACTTTGATGTCGAACGGGGCCTGATGTGGTATGCCGATGTTGTGGCATGCTTATGAAAGCAAGATCCTTGAAGAATAAATTTATGAGTTAAATGCATGGATGGTCACAGAACTCGACCCCTTACCCACCTTGGTCATTATACATAGAGATATGCAATTTACGATCATTCGAATATATTCAGTGCTTTATGGAAAGTCATGGAAGCTTGTAGAGCTACGTATCTGCTGATGTAGCACTGAGTTAGCCTCACATATCACGCTTCAGTTGTGTTTTACTTTGCAAAAAGATCTTAATATTATTTTCCTTAGACAAAAAGATCTCTTCTCAATTGTCAACGCAAAAAGAAAAAATAACAAAATTCCCCACCACCACGTCGTGTCTTCTTCCTCTTGCGGTCTTCCCGACCTCCCCCATGGCCGATCCGAGGGGGCACGATCTCCCCATCGACTGCTCTACCCGATGGAGGCCGAAGCAGACGCATGGGACGCGGGGTGGAGGAGCTTGCCACGCAGGTACCGCCAGGTCAGCGATGTCCTCGTGCTTGCCGTGGCGGTCGAAGTGGTGGTCCGAGATGACGACGGCTTAGAGGATGTCCCCGAAGGGATCATAGAAGTGGAGGAGCCTCTTGTTGGTGGTATCCTAGGCGACCCCCCCCCCCCACACACACACTAAGATCTTGGTGTCGGTGGTTTTCCCGAAGGGCGAGGCGGGCATGTGCAGCCCCGAGCTGGAGCTCGACGATGACGGCGACCCAGACATTGTCCCCGCGTGCTGCTGCTGATGCAGAGCCATTCAGAAGGTGCGATATCTAGAGGGGCGGGCATCCTGGGAAGGGCTCGTGTGAATCTTCTATCGCCGTGACCCCGCTACATGTTGGTGGCGGCGAAAGGAGGATTGGTGGCGGAACGGGGCGGACTAGGGCAGAGGATGAAGAAAGAGGTGGGTGGGTGACCCTGAACAATGGGCACCACCAGTCAGCTCGACCAGTTATTATTAGGTGTTGAATAGGGAAGCAAAATTGAGAAGGGTCCTTTTTTCAAAACATCTCTTTGCTAGAAACTGGTCAACTCGGTGCCACATCAGCAAAACACAAAGCTCTATGGGCTCCGTGATCTCCGATGAATAACTTAGCGTATTCAGTGACCATAAATTGCGCATCTCTATGTATGGTGACCAAGGTGGGTAAGGGTGTTGAGTTTGGTGACCATTCATGTATTTAACTCCAAATATATTATGGAAGACTCTCTCATTTCGCTCGTTCCAAAATAGTCCAACTTACAAGCATGGTAAGTGATGTTATAACTTTCCGGTTTGGGGTGGCTTTGTTTGACATCCCGATCCACCACTCATAATTGATGCCTCCACCGACCATCTAAGATGGTCATATAGTGGAATCCAGACAATCTCTCACCATTGGCCAAACTCTCATTGAGAAGTGACAATGGGAGAAAAGGTGTGCCTCTATCTCTTGTGTTTGCTTGCATTTAGGGAAAAGCCCGTGATTTTGCCATCCTCTCTTCTCGAGACAGTCCATCGTTCAAATCCTATTTGAATTGCCAACCAAATGAAGGATTTTAGCTTAGGGAAGCCCAAACTTTCCACACCGTATGGTTCATGCAAGTAAGAGTAGCACTATAGAATTGGGCCTTGTATGCCAATTTGGAGGAGTATTCTCCGTCTTCCGTCAGGTTCCAAACAATAGAATCTTTCATGTCCTCCCTAAGTTACATGTTGCTAAGATCTGTCCATAGACATAAGTATTCTCTAATGTGAGGGATGGTTAGGTTGGCGTCCATTTTTATCTTAGCAAACCACGCATTGTCCTTGGTAGCATGACGCTCCATTTTTTCCTAGTCGAGGTTTTGAAGATTTGAGGGGCGAAGTCCATTGGTTTTATCCCATTAAGCCACATAGAAGTCCAAAAATGTGCAATCCATCCATTCCCAATGGTGATGGTAGTGGCGGCATAAAAGAGACCCATATCAATCTCATTGCACGGGTTGCCCAAACCTACCCACATCTTATTTGGTTCACGCCATTTGAAATATGGCCATCTCAACTAGAGAGTGAATTTTTTATGTGAATAATTCTAGGTCCTCCCAATGTTTTTTAGGTCTACACATTGTCTCCTAATTAATCTTGCATTTTTCTCTGGATACTTTGCTAGAAGTGGCCCTGAAGAATGTGCGCTCAATATTGTTCATGTTGGTGATGCAACATGGTGGTATAGTGATACGTCGGAAACGTATCTATAATTTTTGATGTTCCATGCTTGTTTAGTATCTACTTTGCTTTGCTTTGTCCATACTTTGAGGTGTTTTTATATGCTTTATGGTACTAACCTATTAAAAAGTTGTCACAGTACCAGTTGTCTGTTTTCTTCTTTTTTTGGTTCCAGAAAGGCAGAAAATCAATATTTTTCGGAATTGGACGGGACAAAAGCCAAAGTCAATATTTTACCGTGGGCAACACGAAGCCAGAAGACGAGATGGAGGGGCGCCACAGGGTGGCCACCCCCCAGGTGAGGCCTAGGTGGGCCCGCGCCTGGGCAGGGTGTGGGCCCCCTGGCGGCCCCCTGCCTTGCCTTTTCGCCTATAAGAAGCCCTCGATGCAGAAACCCTAGGCACTTGATCAGGACTCCACGAAACCGTTTGTAGCCGCCGCCACCATCTTCCCTAGATCGGGAGGATCCGAAGCTCTTTCCGGCACCCTGCCGGAGGAAAGATCATCCCGAAGGCCTTCTTCTTCATCATGCCAGCCTCCGGTATGAAGTGTGAGTAGTTCCACCTTGGACTACGGGTCCATGTAGTAGCTAGATGGTTGTATCTCCTCCTTGTGCTTTTATGTATAGATCTTGTGAGCTCCGTTCATGATCAAGATCTAATCTATTTGTAATCATGCATGTTGTGTTTGTAGGGATCCGATGGATATTGAGATTATTGATACGTCCAATTTGCATCACCATTCTATATCATAATTTTCCTCTATTCATTGATATATTTCTTATTATGAGGTATTACTTATGTATTTTCCTCTGTTTTTGCATGCTGGATGATTCTTGAAGGATGAACTGTCGGAGTCAGGTTTCTGATGGAAAAAGAGGTTTTTTGATGCAATTTTGCGAAGATCAGAAAAATACCAGAAAAATATCGGAAAATTATATTTTCCCAGAAGACGGAGGAAGCCAGAAGCGCCTAGGGCAGGTGTGGCCCACCTGGATGGCTTCCGACTCTTCCCTCTCGCCTATATCTTCCTCACGGAACCTTAACACCAAGGAAGAAACCACAGAAAGATTTCCACCGCCTCTGCGGGGCAGAAATCACCGAGAGAGAAAGATCTCTCCGGCAGACAGATTTCTTCCGGGGAAATTCCTTCCTGGAGAGGGAGATCGTCGGCATCAACACCATCGTCAAGCTAGAATTCCTCGGTATCATCATCATCATCCACACCATCATCTCCACCAATTGTAGGGTTCGCAGCATAGAAAACAAAAAATTTCCTACGATGGGAACAACTATGTACCAAGATCTATCTACTAGATACAAACAACGGACGGATGTATATCCGTAGAGAACATACCCTTGAAGACCAACAAAGCTTAACGAGTTAAACTCGTGGTTGATGTAGATGATCTCTTGTCAATCTCAAGATCGAGAGGAAGTCCTAGCGCCAAAATCGGCCAAGCATCCGTGTCGCACACACGTCCGAGGCACCGAGCAACCTCCGCCTCGCCCAGTGATGCGTGGAAGCACAACTCTTTCTTGCCGAATAGCCACCGGGAATATGTATCTCACTAGTCCGAGACCATGGGGATAAATTCTAGAGGGGGAGAGAGATCCTTCACGAGGAGGTGTGAGTGAGAAGTGAGGAGGGGGTGCCTTTTATAGGAGAGGGGGGACCCCAAGGGGGTGGCCGGCGCATGGGGGCTGCCCCCTTGCCCTCCCCTCTTCATGTGGGTGGACACTCCACTCACAAAATTCCTTTAAATTCCCTCCACTCAAAATCCCACTCAAACTTGCCATTAAATTTCCACCAAATTTAATGCAAACTCTCATTAAATAAAACTATTTTTATTTATTCAGAATTTTGTCAATTACTTTAATGACAAACATTCACATATAACCCCTTGCTAGAATTCTATTTCACATGCAAAAGCACTTTCTACAATTTCACCTGAAAACCTGTTTCGGTATCTAGTGAAATAAATTCCTGCGCTTGTTATTCTTTCCGGCATGAAACTTTTGCTCCAATTGGATGTCGGTGTCTCTTAAGTGTCTCACCCTACGGTTCGTGAATAATGCGGACATGATCGAGACCCCTCTCGGATCAATAATCAGAAGCGGGATCTGGAGACCCATACCGACTCCCACATATTCAACGATGACTTTCTTGTGATCGTCGGAACCTTTTATGCTAGTATCTTAATCCCTTTGTTTCGCGATATATTAAATGTCCGAGATTCGATCATCGGTATCTCCATACCTAGTTTTATCTCGTTACTGACATGCACTCTTTTCTCGTTCCCGTGATATAACATTCTAGTGATCAAATCACTTGCTTGCAAGCTAACCAATGTGATATCACCGAGAGGGCCCAGAGTATATATATCCGTCATTGGGATGAACAAATTCCACTCTCGATCCATGGGTATCAACATAACACTTTATTAGTTCTGAACCCATCTTTATAATAGGATCACTTCGTAAGTTGTTATAGCAATATAAACTCAATGACTTTGATCGTAATGCTATACTTCGGATGAATGTTCATCACACCATTACACTAATGTTGTGATCCCGTTATTAACAACATCCAATGTCTATGATCAGGAAACCTTGATCATCTTGTTAATCAACGAGCTAGTTTACGAGAGAGGCATACCTAGGAACTTTTTGTTTGTTTATTAAACACACATGTATTAACGTTTCCATATTAATACAATTATAGCATGCAAAATAAACATCTATCATATACTTGGAATACACATAATAAACACTTTATTATTGCCTCTCAGGACATATTCCCTTTAGTCTCCCACTTGCACTAGAGACAATAATCTAGTTACATAGTAATGTCTAACACCCATGGAGTTCTAGTGTTGATCATGTTTTTCTCTAGGGAGAGTTTTAGTCCACGGATCTGCTACATTGAGATCCGTGTGTACTTTACAAATCTTTATATCTCCATCCTTGACATGCTCGCGGATGGAGTGAAACCGGCGTTTAATATGCTTGGAATTCTTGTGAGACCTTGTTTCTTTGGCATTGGCAATGGCACCATTGTTGTCACAATAGATCACCATTAGGTCCAACGCAAGAACCACACCTAGTTCGGATATGAACTCCTTCATCCAAACCGCTCGAGACGCTCAAGCAGAACATATTCGCCTCCGTTGTTGATCCCGCCACCAGTTGTTTGGAACTCCTCCAACTAACCGCTCCGCCATTCATGAGAAATACATATCCGGATTGAGACTTAGAGTCATCCGGTCGGTCAAAGCTAGCCGACATAACACTTAGCGATGAGCTCTTCTTCACCTCCGTACACAAGAAACATATCCTTAGTTCTTCGTAAGTACTTAAGGATATTCTTGACCACTATCCAGTGTTCCGAACCTGGATCCGATTGGTACCTACTAGTCAAACTAATATCATGTGCCACATCCGGTCTTGTACCATTATCTCTCTTTCTTCCGCCATAGCCGGACTTTGAGTCTTACTCAATGTCTTGCCTTGCCTTGCATTATAGAACCCCTTCTTACTTCTGTCCATTTTAAACTTCTTTAAAATCTTATCAAGGTATGTACTTTGCGATAGCGCCCTATTAGGCGCCTAGATCTATCTCTATAGATCTTTATGCCTAATATGTATGATGCTTCACCTAGGTCCTTCATTGAAAATTTGTTGTTTAGATAACTTTTAACACTGTTTAAAAGATCTATATCATTTCCGATCAATAATATGTCATCCACATATAATATCAAAAATGCCACATTGCTCCCACTCACTTTCTTGTAAATACAAGATTCTCCATAAGTTTGGACAAATTCAAACTCTTTGATCACCTCATCAAAGCGGAGATTCCAACTTCGTGATGCTTGCTTCAATCCATAGATGGATCGCTGAAGCTTGCACACCTTGTTAGCATCCTTAGGATCGACAAAACCCTTTGTTTGTATCATATACAACTCTTCTTCAATATTACCATTGAGAAACGCGGTTTTGACATCCATTTGCCATATCTCATAATCGAAATATGCAGCAATTGCTAACATAATCCTAACTGACTTTAGCATCGCTATGGGAGAGAATGTCTCATCGTAGTCAACTCCTTGAATTTGTTGAAACCCCTTTGCGATAAGTCGAGCTTTATAGACGGTCACATTACCATCAGCCTCAGTTTTCCTTTTGAAAATCCATTTGTTCTCCACGGCCTTTTGGTCGTGAGGTAATTCCACCAAGTTCCAAACTTGATTTTCATACATGGATTCCATCTCGGATTTCATGGCTTCTAACCATTTGTTGGAATACGGGCTCATCATCGCTTCTTCATACGTCGCAGGGCCATTAATTTCATCAACCATGAAATTCATAACAGGGTTTCCGTACAGTTCAGGAGCTGCACGTGTCCTGCTAGACCTGCGAGGTTTGGTAGTACTCTCTTTAGGAGTTTCATGATCATTATCATTAGTTCCTTCTTCAACTGGTGAATCCAACTCCGGAACGACTTCCGGCGCTGCGCTACTTTCCATACTTTGAAGAGAAGGTTCAATAACCTCTTCGAGTTCTACCTTCCGACTACTCACACCTTTCGCAAGAAACTCTTTCTCTAGAAAGGATCCATTCCTGGCAACAAAAACCTTGCCCTCGGATCTGTGATAGAAGGAATACCCATTTGTTTCCTTAGGGTATCCTATGAAGACGCATTTTTCCGCTTTGGGTCCGAGTTTATCTGGTTGAAGTTTCTTCACATAAACATCGCATCCCGAACTTTAAGAAATGACAACTTAGGTTTCTTTCCAAACCACAATTCATACGGTGTCTTTTCAACGGATTTAGGTGGTGCCCGATTTAAAGTGAATGCAGCAGTTTCTAGTGCATAACCCCAAAATGACAACGGCAAGTCCGTCAGAGACATCATAGATCGAACCATATCCAATAAAGTACGATTACGACGTTCCGACACACCATTTCTGTGGTGTTCCGCAGTGTGAGTTGTGAAACAATTCCACACTCTTTCATGTGAGTGCTAAACTCAGAATTAGATACTCACCTCCATGGTCGGACCGTAGAAATTTGATCTTTCTATTACGATGATTTTACACTTCATTCTGAAATTCCTTGAACTTTTCAAAGGTTTCAGACTTGTGTTTCATCAAGTAGATATAACCGTATCTACTCAAATCATCCATGAAAGTAATAAAATAACGATATCCACCTCGCGCCGACACACTCATTGGACCACATACATCAGAATGTATGATTTCCAATAAATCTGTCGCCCGTTCCATTGAACCGGAAAATGGCATTCTAGTCATCTTGCCCATAAGGCATGGCTCAAATGTATCAAATGATTCAAAATCAAGTGATTCCAAAAGTCCATCCGAATGGAGATTCTTCATGCGTTTAACGCCAATATGACCTAGATGGCAGTGCCACATATATGTGGATATATCATCATTAAGTTTAATCCTTTTAGCATCAACATTATGAATATGTGTAACATTATTATCGAGATCTAATAGAAATAAACCATTCATCATCGATGCATGACCATAAAAGATTTCATTCATATAAATATGACAACCATTGTTCTCGGATTTACATGAATAACCACTTCGCATCAAACACGATCCAGATACAATGTTCATGCTCAGTGTAGGCACCAGATAACAATTATTCAAGTTTATTACTAATCCCGACGGCAAGTGGAGAGGTAGCATTCCGACGGCGATCACATCAACGCTTGATCCATTGCCGACACGCATCTTGACCTCACCCCTTTCTAGCGGTCGCTTGTTCCGCAGCCCCTGATTCGAGTTACAAATATTAGCAACTGAACCGGTATCAAATACCCAAAAGCATCATGAGCACTATTTAAGTACACATCAATAACATGTATATCATAAATACCTTTGTTTGCCTTGCCGGCCTTCTTGTCTGCCAAATACTTGGGGCAGTTGCGCTTCCAGTGGCCAGTCCCCTTACAATAGTAGCACTCAGTGTCAGACTTAGGTCCAACTATGGGGTTTATTTTCAGGCACGGCAACCGGCTTGCCGCCCTTACTTCCCTTCCGTTTTCCCTTCTTGTCTTTCTTGAAACCAGTGTTCTTATTGATCATCAACACTTGATGTTCCTTTTTGATCTCCACTAGCTTTTAAGCATTGTAAGCTCGGGGAGAGACTTCTTCATGCCTTGCATATTATAGTTCATCACAAAGCTCTTATAGCTAGGTGGCAGAGACTACAAAACACGATGGATTCCTAAGTCAATGGGAATCGATATTCCCAAGGACACAAGCTTATCAGCGTAACCCGACATGTTGAGTACATGCTCACTTACGGAGCTGTGCTCTTCCATCATGGAGCTAAAGAACTTTTATGAAGCATTATAGCTCTCTACAGCAGCATGTGTGTCGAAAATCATTTTCAACTCACCAATTGTATCAAATGCATTGCCGTTTTCGAAACGCTTTCGAAGTTCTGGCTCTAGCCCATACAATATGCCGCAATGAACTAAGTTGTGGTCCTCCTGACGAGTCTGATAGACATTCTTCTCCTCGTCAGGGGCATCCTCAAAAGGTGGGGGGCCTAGCAGCGCTTCTAGCACATATTGCTTTTGTGCAGCAGAGAGGAGAATCCTCAAATTCATGGCCCATTCGGCAAAGTTGCTACCATTCGTTGCAAGTTCTCTTTCTCCATGAACACGTTGAAATTAAAAGAAGGTGGTGCCATCTAAAACAGAATTTGTAAAGTTTAGATTAAGTTTATGATAGATTGAGCTCACTAATCCACATTACGAATGAACTCCCACTCAAAAACGACATCCCTCGTGTCTTTTTGGTGATTACATGAACCAAATCCACTATACCAAGTCTGATCATCACGTGAGTCGGTGTAACTTCAAAGCCGAGCATCAAATGAGCATCATATCTACTATATGACTCATGCTTAACCTTTCGGTCCGTGTTCCGAGGCCATGTCTGTACGTGCTAGGCTCGCCAAGTAAGAACCTTAGTATTCGCGTGTGTAACTGTCTTACACCCGAAATATGGTCGTGGATCCAATAACTCCCGATCATCACATGATGTCTTGGAGAGACGAAAAACATAATCGGTGCATACTAAAGGAAGAACACATTTTTATCTTGATATTTAAATGAGGGATCATCTTATTATGCTAATAAAACGCCAAACAAGCAATATAAGATGCTATCAAACATCACATGTTTATTAGTGGAATGATACGGTTCCCGCATATGATCTCTATCATGTGCACCGTGGTATGATCACTATCATACCTTTATGTGTAAGGCCAAGGTCTATGGAACTTACACGTTATGTGTGTTGTAAGAGTATCATCTCATATTTCTACTTACAACATCACCATATCATAACACTAGCCCAGCAACAATCTAAACTAGACGCCTCTAATTTATCCATTGCAAGTTTTTACGTGGCTTGGGGCTTTCGAAGATAGAACCGTTCTTACCTACGAACATGGACCACAACGAGGATAATCAAAATGTTGACAACTCGTTGCAAAATAGACATTGACTATAGTAGGAGAGACAGACACCCGCTAGCCACTTATGCAAACTAGTTGCATGTCAAGCGTGGAACAGGTCTCATGTGCGAGGACATGTAAAGTTTGTCCGGGACGCTTCATCCCACTATGCCACCAATATCCAAAATTACAACTAAGGAGCAACAAAATGATCATCATCTCCCACATACTCATATGTGTACTACCCGTTTAAAGCATTTACGCATAGATTCGGCTCTGATACCACTGTAGGGTTCGCAGCATAGAAAACAAAAAATTTCCTATGATGGGAACAACTATGTACCAAGATCTATCTACTAGATACAAACAACGGGCGGATGTATATCCGTATAGAACATACCCTTGAAGACCGACAAAGCATAACGAGTTAAACTCGTGGTTGATGTAGACGATCTCTTGCCGATCTCAAGATCGAGAGGAAGTCCTAGCGCTGCAAATCAGCATCGCATCTGTGCTCGCACACACGTCCGAGGCACCGAGCAAACTCCGCATCCTCGCTCCAGCGATGCAGCGGAAGCACAACTCTTTCTTGCCGAATAGCCACCGGGAACATGTATCTCGTTAGTCCGAGACCATGGGGGATAAATTCTAGAGGGGGAGAGAGATCCTTCACGAGGAGGTGTGAGTGAGAAGTGAGGAGGGGGTGCCTTTTATAGGAGAGGGGTAACCCCAAGCGGGTGGCCGGTGCATGGGGGCTTCCCCCTTGCCCTCCCCTCTTCATGTGGGTGGACACTCCACTCACAAAATTCCTTTAAATTCCCTCCACTCAAAATCCCACCCAAACTTGCCATTAAATTTCCACCAAATTTAATGCAAACTCTCATTAAATAAAACTCTTTTTATTTATTCAGAATTTTGTCAATTACTTTAATGACAAACATTCACATATAACCCCTTGCTAGAATTCTATTTCACATGCAAAAACACTTTCTGCAATTTCACCCGAAAACCTATTTTGGTATCTAGTGAAATAAATTCCTGCGCTTGTTATTCTTTCCGGCATGAAAATTTTGCTCCAATTGGATGTCGGTGTCTCTTAAGTGTGTCACCCTATGGTTCGTGAATAATGCGGACATGATCAAGACCCCTCTCGGATCAATAATCGAAGCGGATCCGAGACCCATCGACTCCACACATTAAACGATGACTTTCTTGTGATCGTCGAAACCTTTTATGCCAGTATCTTAATCCCTTTGTTTTGCGATATATTACATGTACGAGATTCTATCATCGTTATCTCCATACCTAGTTTGATCTTGTTACTGACATGCACTCTTTTCTCGTTCCCGTGATATAACATTCTAGTGATCAAATCACTTGCTTGCAAGATAACCAATGTGATATCACCGAGAGGGCCCAGCGTATATCTATCCGTCATCGAGATGAACAAATTCCACTCGCGATCCATGGGCCTCAACATAACACTTTATTAGTTCTGAACCCATCTTTATAATCACCATGTTACGGTGTGACGTTTGATGTTATCAAGAAACTCTTCCGGTGATTGACATGATCTCATGGTCTAAGGATTAGGATCACTTTGTAAGTTGTTATAGAAATATAAACCCAATGACTTTGATCGTAATGCTATATGTCGGATGAATGTTCATCACACCATTACACTAATGTTGTGATCCCGTTATTAACAACATCCAATGTCTATGATCAGGAAACCTTGATCATCTTGTTAATCAACGAGCTAGTTTACGAGAGAGGCATAACTAGGAACTTTCTGTTTGTTTATTAAACACACATGTATGAAATTTTCCGTATTAATACAATTATAGCATGCAAAATAAACATCTTTCATATACTTGGAATACACATAATAAACACTTTATTATTGCCTCTCATGGCATATTCCCTTCACCAGCACCATCATCACCACTCCGTCCTGATGTAACAATTGTGTTGGATATTGCATTAGTTTTTAGGGGAAACTTTCCCGGTGTTGACTACTATTTTAGTTTATGCTTGTGAGTGGAACCATTGGATTATTGTTTATGTTCAGATTATTATTCATCACCATATCATCTTTGATCTTGATCCATATGATGTCTTATGAGTAGTTCGTCTAGTTCTTGAGGACATGGGAGAAGTCATGTTGTTAGTAGTGGATTTGTGTTGAGTTATTATTCAATGGTTTAATATTTAAGTTGTGGTGTTATTCTTCTAGTGGTGTCATGTGAACGTCGACTATATGATACTTCACCATTTATGGGCCTAGGGGAATGCATTGTGTATTTGGCTACTAATTGCGGGGTTGCCGGAGTGACAGAAACCTGAACCCCCGTTAGGACACCATTGCACAAGGGGGTGTAGGATCTCGGAGTTTAAGGTTGTGGTTAGTTTTATATATTAATTTCTTTCCTGTAGTTGCGGATGATTGCAGGGGGTTTAATCACAAGTATGTATTAGTCCAAGTAAGGTTAGTACATTAGCACAGGTTCACCCACACAACACTTAAAGCACCAAAAAAGAGTACTCAGCTATTTGAAGCGAAAGCATTTGACAGAATTTCCATGTGTCCTCGAGAACGTTTGGTCCTTATAAGTATTTCCACCGGCTTGTCCTTTGCTAAGAAAGGATTGGGCCACTTGCTGCAGTTGTTCGTTGTCTTTATTACTTGCACTTTGTTCTGTTGCTTTATCAGAAAACCCCTAAAAATCTGTTTGCTAAGTATTTACAGAGATTTCCTGCTCCATACCACTAGTCAACACATTCTGCTCCTCGTTGGGATCGACACTCCTATTTATCAAAAGTAATACGATACACCCCCTATATTTGTGGGTTATCAAGACTATTTTCTGGCGTCGTTGCCGGGGAGTGAAGCGCTATTTAAGAGTGGAACTGGTAAAGGAAACTTCTAATGTGAGTATTTATTTTTGTTTTTGTTTGTTACTTTGTTTCCAATATGGATAACCCACTTGGTTTTCTGTTTGGGAAAACTACTACCACTGTAAGGGTAGTAGATGAACCACCACCTGTTGAGATAGATCCTTTTAAGATACCTATAAGTATTGTTGATCGTGTTATGGATAATTATTATTTTTGGGATGGAACTGTTCATCCTGGTGATCACTTGCTTTTTATCCATGAATTATGCGGGTTGTTTAAGTGTGCAAGTGTAACACCCTCAGAATCGGCCCTATGCAAGTTTTAGCGATTCCCGCCAAACCCGCATAGAAACGATTCAAAGGTGCCAACCAGGCACTTTCGTGCGGGTGGAAAACGAAGTAATAACATTACACAACAGTCCTCGATGGGACCCATAGAACAGATATATATACAACACGACTCCATGAGTCAAGAATACAGATATACCGTACAAAGATCCAAATCACCTTGAAAACGATACAGTGTCCGAGTACGGACAAGATGCAAATTGAGCTAAGAGCCCTGAAGAATAACCATCAAGGCGTCCATAACTCCTGCCCAGCGGAAGGGTAACCCCGCTAACGACGCCGATCTCAAAACCTGCTTAAACAAAAGGGTGCCGCAAAGGGCAAAGGAAAGAGAGAGCGGTCAATACTGCCAAGGCACATGAGGCTAGAATTGCGTCCTCGCCTACATAGGTATGGATCGCAGCAAGCAAGATGCACTAACATCCTATAGAGACTCGATATAACTGTCGGCTATCAGAGAGGGATAAGAAAGACCTATTCGGAACCAACCTGATACTACTACCAAACAAACCCATCCTGGTGTTTCCCCCTCGAGACCAAACGAGGAAGTCAACCGAGGAACTCACACCGTTGGAAGTTTTATTTATTCAGTTATCGTTGCAGCAATTACTAGTCAGGTGTAGATAATCATCCTGATAAAATAAGCAGTGGGTCGTTTTAGTTAACCATTCCGTTGTAGTTGCAACACTTACTAGTCAGATACAATTAGCATGAGATATCCCAAAACCCAGCAGTTGTTGGTACTTTTATTTAGCCATTCCGTTATAGTTGCAATACTTACTAGTCAGGTACAATGGTAGCAAGCGACAACCCAAACAAGCAATTGTTGGCAATTTTATTTAGCCATTCCATTATAGTGAAGTTGATTACTAGTCATTATAAAGTCAAATTTATAGCACTACTTTAGTTATAGTTGTCTATGATCGAGATACTGTGCTCCAAGTCGTCCATAACCGCGAACACGGCTTTTAGAAAGTTTTACCCTGCAGGGGTGCACAAATAGCAACACACACTGATCAACTCTAAAACCAAATCAAAACCCAACGAGGCTTTCACGATAAAGCAATCACAGATTCAGAAATATTTGTGGGCCACCCCATTTATTGCTACCAAGAAGTTAGCTGACTTGAACGGACTCAAGGTTTGGATGGACGGTCAGAACGATCGGGAACCCGAAGTGTGGATCGGCTTGTCGATACCGCGAAATCGTGTCCCGATCCTAACAAGTCCAGGTGCCGTACATCGCACAATTTAAATAAAGAAGTAAAGCATGGCATAAGTACAGGATAGTAAATAAAACCTCAAACTAGTTTGTGGCCCCAAGAAATAAGAATGAATCAAGCTCGCCTGGGGGTCCCATAATCCTCCCGGATGTGGATAGCGCGAATATTCAAGGAACAGGTATCAAGTACTCGGGGTCCTACGTGACACAAGTGGACGGTTAACAACCAAATAACATCTATTGCCCACCTGTGCCTCTGCATTTACCTACTTCAATTTTAGTTGTTAAACAGTAATTAAAGTCTTGATCATATCCAACATTAAACACACGGCAATACTCCAACAACTGTGGTACTTGACGACACGCAACAGCACTTGAGCAAGCGACTACGACGCGTAAGTCCAACTATCTATCAAACAACAGGTAATAGGATGTGTCCAAGGCAATATAAGGTTGCAAGGGATATCACGGGCACGAAATCTAGAGCATCGCAACACAGATAGCAATAGATCAACAGGCGGGAATAAAGACTATAAATGCAAAATAGGTAGAAGGGGAAGGGATGCTCGCCTGAAAACATTGCCGAAGGTTCTTCCGAAGGTCGGGGCGAAGCTCACATCAACTCAACGGCCTTATCCGCGAAGAAGCAAAACACTAGAATAAACACCGGATGCACTATTTAATACTACGGTAGAAAATCGGGCATGATGCATGCATGATGTATGGCATGGCAAAGATGCGATGCAATTAGGCAATATTAAGTGAAACCGGGGTTCCGACAATTAATTAATAAGTTCGTGTTGTTTAGATACCCCGCAATTTAAATGTTGTCTTAACATGGCAAAATATATCACCGGTTCGATGCACAAATTTAAATGGAGGCAATATTAGACTAGATTTGCCCGCATATGGGCCCCATATTTAATTATATGGTGAATCGGCATAAGGCCCCCAAACCATAGACAAGTATGCATGCATGAACAATTTAATATGCCACAAGTTTATGTCATATATTATAAAAATAGGGGTCTTGGAAAGGGAATCACATTATGGTCGGAGGTCTTGGTTTGGAGGGGTTCGAGGGATCGGTCTTCGGGGTCTCGGCGAGATTGGCCTTCGGACTCCGGGAAGGAGCACTTGGCGTGGCGCCGGGTACGGGATCGGTTTTCGAATCCGTGAGGGAGAGCTTCGGGTCATCAGATCCATAAAGAAGATCTTAAGGGTTCCCCGCTTTCGATTGCCGAAGGCGAACTTTTCTCGGCGTCGGTGGCCTTGTCGATTGTTCGTCGGGCTCTAGGAGGATATCATCTGCATTGAGACAGGAACCAGAGCACTTGAGGAGCGGTGGACTTGGTTCGAACGGAGCACCAAGACCGACATGCAAACGGCACCCACAACAGCAGCACAAGAACGAAGATTAGTTGTAACGAGGAGGTCACAGATAGCAGTAGAATAGTGGTCTCGACAAAATATTGCATGCTGGCCACACACAAGGAGTATCCAGGCGATACCATAAGATTGATGGGCGACTTCAAACGTGTGGAAAGGAACAAGTACCAGACCGTAAGAGCTTGGCGGAGGGGCCTGGACGATGACGTCTTGAGAAGGTCAGCCAACCGGGAGAATGAGGTCATGGCGAGCTCATCGAGGCGAGGCCGAGCAAAGCGCGCAGAGGCAGAGACGGCGAGGCGTCGGCCGTCCGGCCAGATGGCGGGCGTGCAGCTCAACGGGCGAGGCGGCCGACGAGGCCAGCCATGGAGCTCCGGCCAGAGGCGCGAGCGGTCTTGCGGAGGAACGTGGCGGTGGGCGCGCAGGCACGCGTGGCGCAATATAGGAGAGGGCGGCCGGCGAGGCGGCGAAGACGCGACGAGGCAGGGGTCGATAACTCGGGCGTGCAGTGCGACTGGTGACAGGAAGCAGCCGCGACCGCGTGAGGCGAGCATGGCGGCCAGGAGGAACGAGGCGCGATGGTCGAAGGTCGAGGAAGGCGGCGGGCCGTGGGCGGTGGAGGCGGGCGACGGGTCATGGCTACGGAGGGCGCCGGGCAGCGAGGACGTGCAGCGGCCGCGAAGAGGAGAGGGGCGCAGGAGCTTGAGGTAGGCGGCGGCGGGCGGTGGTTCAGCCGAGAGAAGAGGACGGCGGGACGACGGGCACTTCGGCGGTGGGTACCTGGCAATGGCCAAAGCTTCGGCCAGCGGGATCTGGCGAAGATTGCGGAGAGGAAGAGCGGGCGAGAGGGTCGGGCTTGAGCGGGTGAATCACGCGACCGACAGGTGGGGTCCCGATCGGTAGGGGAGCAGGGTCGGGGTGGGAGGTTCTCGCTGGATCCCGTGGGCGTGGGGCCAGGTATGGTAGAGGATCCCGAGGCGGGGGTTGTCGCGTGTGGAAGGGTGGGCGACAGGACGAGGTAGAACGGTGGAGCGATCGATGGGTGAGAGACATCACGGTGGGGTCGCGGGGTCGGTGGCAGGGAGTATGTGTTGTAGGCGTGTACTGCTTGCTTGCAGCCGTGTGCGCCGTGTAGGGAGGGTGGCGGCGGCACATGGGGATTGGGTGGATTAGGTGCGATGCTAGGGTTAGGGTTTCTGGTTGATGTGGGGCTAGGATTAGCTAGGGTTTGGGGTTGTAGGTGGTCTGGCTAGCCGGGCCTTTGGGCCTGGCGGGCTGGACTGCCTCCCCCTAACAAAATATTTATATTATTTATTTTATTTTCTTTTAAAATAAAACACTTGCAAAAAGGTTTTAGCAAATAAAAGATCCGAGTGGATCTAGGGTTTCAATTTGAACAAAGAGGGGATATCTCTAGAAAACAAAATAGGCTTTTGGGAAATTGTTTTAGGCGAATAAATGCATGATGATGTCATGATGATGCACATAACAAAAATAACGCGATTTTCTAGTAGTGGTTTTGCGGGATGCCACAGCAAGTATCACATCTGAACAGGTGAAGAAGAAGTTACTCTCTATATCCTTGAAAGGGAGAGCTGAAGAATGGTATAAGCTGCTGAAGAATGGACAATCCATGGAATGGGAGGAAATGGCATCCCTCTTTTATTCTAAATTTTATCCTCCCAGTGAGATTCATAACGATAGAAATCTGATATATAACTTTTGGCCTCGTGATAGAGAGAGTACAGCTAAAGCTTGGGGGATATTGAAGTTACTAATGCTTAAATGTCCTATTCATGAACTCCCTAACAATATCATTATCAATAACTTTTATGCTAGGCTTTCTCTTCATGATAAAGATTTACTAGATGCTTCTTGTGCTGGATCATTCACATGTATGAAGGAATAAGCTAATTGGGATCTCTTAGACCGTATTCAAGAGAACACTGAAGCTTGGGAAAATGACAAAGGAAGAAAGTCAGGTATAAACTATGATTATGAATGCATTAAATCTTTTATGGGAACTGATGACTTCCGTGATATTAGTAATGGGTATGGTCTTGATTCTCAAGTTCTTGCAAAGTGTTTTAAGGTTTTTGCCTCTTACATTGAAATTCCCAAGAAAGAGTGGGACAAGTACCATGCTCCTTATAAGGACATTGTTACCCATGTTCCTGCTAGCGTAGAAGTTTGTACTATTGATCCTATTTGGCCTGAACCTTATGTTGAGAAAATCCATTTTCTTGCTAAGGTAAAGGAGCATTCTATCATAGCTAATGTGGTTAGCAAAAGTGCAAAGAAAACTGTGGAACCCGATGAGAAAATTAGTATTGATCCTGTAGTAGCTATTGTGAAAGACCTTGTCACTAGAAATATAAAGGATGAGCATATTTTCTTCTGTGAAGATGCCTCTAATATTGTCTCTCATCCTAGAAAAGTTAGAAAAACTAGTGTTCCTGTGCTTTCTGTTAAAATTGGTGATCATTGCTATTATGGTTTATGTGATATTGGTGCTAGTTCTAGTGCTATTCCTTATGAGCTTTACAGGGAAATTATGCATGAAATTGGTCCTTGTGAGTTTGAGGACATTGATGTGGTTATTCACCTTGCTAATAGAGAGACAGTCTGTCCCATTGGCATTGTAAGAGATGTGGAGGTTCTTTGTGGTAAGATTAAATATCCTGCTGATTTTCTAGTACTTGGTTCTGAAGCTAGTAAAACCTATCCTATTATCTTCGGTAGACCTTTCTTGAATACTTGTGGGGCTATCATAGATTGTAGGAAGGAAAAAGTTTTGACTAAGTTTGATGGAGAGGCTTATGAGTTTAATTTTTCCAGATTTGCTAAAACTCCTTATGAAAATGAATTGCCTAATGAGGATTTCAAGGTTGAACAAGTTTCTGCTATTTCTCTTGCTCCTAACAATGCCTTGCAGTAATTTATGGAAGATCATGAAAGAGATGTCTTCATGAAGGAAAGAAATGAGATTGACGAGGTTTTCCTTCGTCAGCCTGAGCAACTTAAGCATAATCTACATGTGGAAGATTTGGGTACCACACTACCACCTAAAGGGGACCCTATTTCGAATTAAAACCTTTACCTGATGATCTTAAATATGCTTATCTTGATTATAAGAAATATTATCATGTTATTATTAGTTCTAAACTTTCAGGAAAGGAAGACGAAAGGTTACTGGAAGTATTGAAGAAACACCGAGGAGCTATGGGCTATACTCTTGATGATTTAAAAGGAATTTCTCTCACTATATGTCAGCATGCTATTAATATAGAGCCTGATGCAAAACCAGTTGTTGAGCACCAACGCCGTCTAAATCCTAAGATGAAGGATGTGGTAAGAAATGAGGTATTAAAACTCCTTGATGCTGGTATTATTTACCCTATTGCTGATAGTCAATGGGTTAGCCCTGTTCATTGTGTTCCCAGGAAAGGGGGAATAAATGTTGTGCCTAATGAAAATAATGAGCTTATACCCCAAAGAGTAGTGGTTAGGTATAGGATGTGCATTGATTTTAGAAAGTTCAATAAAGTTACTAAGAAAGATCATTATCCTTTGCCCTTTATTTATCAAATGCTTGAGAGGTTGTCCAAAAAGACCCACTTTTGTTTTCTTGATGGGTATCCTGGTTTCTCTCTAATTGCTGTGAAAGCACAAGACCAAGAGAAAACCACTTTCACTTGTCCTTATGGTACTTATGCTTATAGGCGTATGCCTTTTGGTTTATGTAATGCTCCTGCTACCTTTCAGATATGTATGTCTGCTATCTTTCATGGTTTTTGTGAAGAAATTGTGGAGGTTTTCATGGACGATTTCTCCGTCTATGGAACTTCTTTTGATAACTGTCTGCACAACCTTGATAAAGTTTTTTAGAGATGTGAATAAACCAACCTTATTCTTAATTGGGATAAATGCCATTTCATGGTTAATGAAGGGATCGTTCTTGGACACAAAATTTCTGAAAGAGGTATTGAAGTTGACAGAGCCAAAATTGAAGCAATTGAGAATATGCATTTCCCTAGAGATATAAAAGGTATTCGTAGTATCCTTGGTCATGCTGGTTTCTATAGGAGGTTTATTAAAGATTTCTCCAAAATTTCAAAGCCCCTTACTAATCTTCTACAAAAAGACGTACCTTTTGTTTTTGATGATGATTGCAAGTAAGCTTTTGAAACTTTGAAGAAATCTTTGACTACTGCTCCTATTGTTTAACCACCTGATTGGAGTTTACCTTTTGAAATTATGTGTGATGCTAGTGATTTTGCTGTGGGTGCTATCCTTAGGCAACGTGTTGATAAGAAGTTGAATGTTATTCATTATGTTATCAAGACTTTAGATGCTGCTCAAAAGAATTATGCTACTACTGAAAAAGAGTTCTTAGCTGTAATCTTTGCCTGTGATAAGTTTAGACCCTACATTGTTGATTCAAAGGTCACTATTCATGTTGAGCATGCTGCTATAAAGTACATTATGACAGAGAAGGACGCTAAGCCTAGGCTTATTAGATGGGTGTTGCTTTTACAAGAGTTTGATCTACATATTATAGACATGAAAGGTGCTGAAAATCCTGTTGCTGATAATTTATCTCATTTGGAAAACATTTCTTTTGACCCTTTGCCTGTTAATGATAGTTTTCCAAATGAGCAGTTGGATACAATAAGGGTAAGTCCGCATGAGAGTCCTTGGTATGCTGATTATGCTAATTTTATTGTTTCCAAGTATTTGCCTCCAACCTTTACAACCTAGCAAAGGAGAAAATTCTTTTATGATCTAAGGCATTACTTTTGGGATGACCCACACTTATATAAAGAAGGAGTAGATGGTATTATGCGAAGATGTGTTCCAGAATTTGAACAACAAGAGATGTTGAGAAAATGTCACTGCAGTGCTTATGGAGGACATCATTCTAGGGATAGGACTGCACAAAAGGTTTTATAATCTGGATTTTATTGGCCTACCCTTTTCAAGGATGAAAGGAATTTTGTATTATCATGTGATGAATGTCAACGAGTTGGTAACATTTCTAGACGCAATGAAATGCCTATGAATTATTCTCTTGTTATTGAACCTTTTGATTGTTGGGGATTTGACTTTATGGGTCCTTTTCCTCCTTCAAAAGGTTATACTTATATTCTTATTGCTGTTAACTATGTTACAAAGTGGGTAGAAGCCACCCCCAAACCAGTGGGCAAGTAGAATTTTCCAATAGGGAAATTAAATCTATCTTGCAAAAGACTGTTAATAGATCAAGGAAAAATTAGGCTAAAAAGTTGAATGACGCTTTATGAGATTATAGAACTTCTTAGAAAAATCCTATGGGGATGTATCCTTACAAAATGGTGTATGGGAAAGCTTGTCACTTGCCTTTAGAATTAGAACACAAAGCTTATTGGGGAGTGAAAGAGTTGAATAGAGATTTTAAACTTGCCGGTGAGAAAAGATTGCTTGACATGAGTACCTTAGATGAGTGGAGAAGTGAAGCTTATGAAAATGCTAGACTCTTTAAGGAAAAATTAAAAATATGGCATGATAGGAGAATTCTAAAAAGGGAATTCCATGTTGGTGAGAAAGTTCTTTTGTATAGGTCTCGCCTCATATTTTTTTAGGGAAACTACTCTCAAAATGGGAAGGACCTTTTGTTATTGAAGAAGTATATCGTTCAGGTGCTATCAAAATATCTTCTTTGAAGGATGACACAACACAAGTGGTGAATGTTCAAAGACTAGAACACTACATTTTTGGAGACTCTTAAATGAAGATGCTGATATTAATCAAATGGTGACTCCGGAAGAATTTATTAGAAACCAACCACCAGAAACTGCAGAGTTCAACCTCGAATAGGTTAAAGTGGTGAAAACAGAAGGTTCGTGAAAACCCAATCTCTTTATATTCTTGATGTTTTTATTACATAAGGAAAGTTACGAGATGGAACAGAGAAGGAACCGGAGGCCGGGGTGGCCAAACCCACCCTAGGCACGGGCCTCAGCTGCCCCGCGCCTGGAGGGGGTGTGAGCACCCCGAGCTCCGACTTCGCCTCTCTTTCATATCAGCACTTTCCTTATGCTTTGAAACTTCGTAATATATAACCCCCGGATCCCCCGAGGTTCTTGTATCGTGTTCTCGTTGTGTTTTTGTTTCGATCTGTTTCTGTCAGGCAAATTCTCAGTTTTAGAGCTTCAATGTCTTCCTCTGGATCACCCATGGAGGATTCCTCTGCGGATGTCCTCAACCCGTACATGTATGAGTTGAGGATCCATCCCAAGGAGTTGACTCTCAAATATGGGAAGGTACAGATGAAATAAGTTCAAGGCCCTAAAGGAGAAGGCAGTCTGAAAGACAAGATGGAAGCATTGGAGGAGGAAGTTTTCAGGTACAAGAAGATGGCAGAACGTGAAGTGGATGTTATTCACAAGATAAGTTCAGAACTCATCACCAAGCACGAGGAGGGGGTTGCTGAGCTCCGACAAGAAGTCTTCTCGCTTCGTCAGACCACCAACCAATTACAAGCACAACTCTACGACATACAAAATCAAAACTATAATTATGAGGCCAGATTTGATCACATAAGCTCTGCTGCTAGTTTCAGGATTGCGGAAGCCAGGACGTCCTTTTTGGATGGGGAACCTTTGCCTTGGAAGTTTTATGATGGCAAGAGAACACCACCACCACCGAAGGAATAATTCGTCATCAGGTTTGGCATCCCCTTGGCTTATTCCAATCTTGGGGGAGTGCCGCAGTATCACCACCATTATCTTTTACCTTTTACCTTTTTAGTGATTCATATCTTTGGTATAGGTGTTATCTTATAGATTGTTTTGCATGTGGAAGTATCTCTCCTTTAGTTGATTATCTATGTATCCCTTGGTGTGAGTGCCTTTATGGAGTATTAATGAGAAGTTTCATCTTTTACTTTTTGCACTTCTTATTTTAGTTTGCAATCTCTATTATATGATGGATCTTGTTGATCGGTATTGGCATCACTTTGGGAGCATCAAGTAAATCTAAATTGATTTTGGCAAACCAAGTTCTGGTCGGTAGCAACACTTTTTGAGGTTTGAAAGAAAAGAGGAAAAGCTTACAAGTATTTTGTATCATTTATTTACTTTCTTGTTGGCTCATAAGATTAGTATTTGATGACCCACAAGTATCGGGGGTGTATTGTAGTATTTTCGATAAATAGGAGTGTCGATCCCAACGAGGAGCAGAAGGTGCTGAATAGTGGTATGGAGCAGGAAATCCATGTGAATACTTGGCAAACGGATTTTTAGTGGTTTTCTGACAAGGCAACAAAACAAGGAGTAAGTAACAAAGGTAATGAACAAACTGAGCAGTGGCCCAATCCTTTCTTAGCACAGGACAGGCCGGTGGAAATACTTATAAGGACCAAACGTTCTCAAGGACACATGGGAATTCTGTCAAGTTCTTTCGCTTCAAATAGCTGAGTACTCTTCTTTGGTGTTTGCAAGTGTTGTGTGGGTGAACCTGTGCTAACATACCGCCCTTCCTAGGACTAATACATACTTGTGATTAAACCCCCTGCAAACATCCGTAACTACAGGAAAGTAATTAAGATATAAATCTAACCAGAGCCTTAAACTTTGAGATCCAACACTCCCTTGTGCAAAGGTGTCCTAACGGGGGTTCAGGTTTCTGTCACTTCAGCAACCCCATGATTAGTAGCCAAATACACAATGCATCCCCCTAGGCCCATAAATGGTGAAGTGTCATGTTGTCGATGTTCACATGACACCACTAGAAGAATAGCACCACAAACTACTGAATAATAACTCAACACAGATCCACTAATAACAACATGACTTCTCCCATGTCCTCAAGAACTAAACGAACTACTCACAAGACATCATATGGATCAAGATCAAAGATGATATGATAATGGATAAAAATCTGAACATCAACAATAATCCAATGGTTCCACTCACAAGCATCAACTACAATAGTAATCAACACTGGGAAAGTTTCCCCAAAGAACTAAAGCAATATCCAACACAATTGTTACAACGGGACGGAGTGGTGATGATGGTGCTGGTGGAGATGATGGTGTGGATGATGATGATCCCGATGAATCCTAGCTTTATGATGGTGTTGATGGCGACGGTCTCCCCTCTCCGGGAAGGAATTCCCCCGGCAGAAATTTGTCTACCGGAGAGATCTTTATCTTTCGTTGTTTTCCGCCCCCCTAGAGGCGGCAGAAATCTATATGTGGTCGCTTCCCGAGGCTTAAGGTTCCACAGGGAAGATATAGGAAAAGGGGCAGAGTCGGAGGCCGGGCAGGTGGGCCACACCTGCCCTAGGCGCGGGGCCAGGTGGGCCACACCTGCCCTAGGCGCGGGGCCAGGTGGGCCCGCGCCTAGGGCAGTGTGGGCCCCCTGAGGCCCTTCTTCGTCCCTCCTTCTGGCTCCCTCATTCTTCTAGAGAAATAATACGTTTCCATATTTTTCTGGTATTTTTCCGATCTTTGCGAAATTGCACCAAAACTCCTTATTTTCCATCAGAATCCAGACTCCGACAGTCCATCCTCTAAGAATCATCCAACATGCATAAACAGATGAAAAAGCCATAAGTAATACCTCCTAATAAGACAAACATCATTGAATAGAGGTAAATTATGATATATAATGGTGATGCAAATTGGGCGTATCGGTATTCTTTATTTAAGATCTTTTGTGTCTTTAAGGAAGATTGCATGTTTGGCTTTATCACTTATAGGTTTGCTTGTTTCTTTCAACTCTTTTTCTTGCTACCCAGCCTTGCTAGCCGAAAACCTGTTTTGAGAAGGCATACTTCTCATGTTTCCAATCCCTTTGAACCAAAACTTTTGCCATTTGTGTTCACCATATCTACCTATTAGCAATTGCTATTCCAAGAAAATTCTCAGGCTTCATCTATGTTTCGAATTAAAAAACTATTTTTTATGTGAAAACTTGTTAGTAAATCTCTCACGAACTTGATGGCACACCTTATTTTCTTGCCCCTAATAGACTTGAACCATTGTGTCATCGAAGTTGTATATGCTTGCATCTATACGTTGGGATTAGCAGAACCATGCTATCACGAGGAACACTTTCAACATTGCACCTCATGTTGTACACAGTTGATATCATGCTCTTTTGTTTACGGATGTCGACGGTGTGAAATAAAGAGGGAACTTGTAAGTCCATGGAGTGATGTATGTGTGTTAGAGAAACGCCTGGGCCGCTAGCCTAAGACATGCCTAATCATGGTGGAAACTTGCAGCATCACTATAGTGAGCATTTTATGAAGCATCCTCAATAAAAAGCTATGCACATAGTAAATAAAAAGATTGCTGAGATGCTTATTGTCTTATTGCCTTGTCATTTTGGTTATGGGATAGCTCCTGTACCATGTGCAAGGGGTACCCCGTTGGCAGTTCTTTATGATTATATGTACTTACAATGACAAGAACTTACCGGTGACTAAAGTTGAGTAGCATGAGCAGCGGCCCTCGTACTCAAGGGACATGAGATTGCCAACTTATATTTCGTCAAGCATATACTCCATATTTGTGCACTTCAACTTTAATCATCTCAAGATGCCTATGATAGGGGCAATGAGGGATCAAATCTAGTAAGTACCATAATCTTTTGGAATCTCTTTATGACTTGAAATCCCTGCTTCCCTCTATGAAGGGACCTTTATTCTACTTCTGAGTTGAGTCAGTAAACCTACTTCCTCTCTATCTCCATCAAGCATTTGGGTTGTTGTGTTGCAAGCATTCATATGGTGATTTATTCAATCATGTTCTTTATCTTCCTTGTTTGCACAAGACTCTTATTTATTGACTATTACTTTGAAAGCCTTCATTGTGAAAAACCTTTTTGAAGCAAAGAGTGCTCCTATTATAAAACTTCTACAAAAAGATTTTTGTGAAACTGTTTGCCAGCTGTTCTCTGACCAGGAACAAAAGTTTTCCAATTCCAATTATGATTTATCTTTATGCATCCCTATTGTGACTCCTGTACTTGTTGCAAGCTAAATTATATAATGGTGAGTTGCTTTCTTATATGAGTTGTGTAATGGTAAGTGTGATGCTTCTTGTTTGTATTCTTTTATCGACACTTCACTCCATAAACCTGTGGACATGTTTACTGAGCTCAGTTTTCACTTGGGGACAAGCGAAGGTCTAAGCTTGGGGGGAGTTGATACGTCCAATTTGCATCACCATTCTATATCATAATTTGCATCTATTCATTGATATATGTCTTATTATGAGGTATTACTTATGTATTTTCCTCTGTTTTTGCATGTTGGATGATTCTTGAAGGATGAACTGCCGGAGTCAGGTTTCTGATGGAAAAAGAGGTGTTTTGATGCAATTCGCGAAGATCAGAAAAATATCGGAACCCTAACACCCCCTAGAATACGGAGAAAGCCAGAGGTGAGGTGTAGCCGCGCTACAGGGGGCCCACACCCCCTAGGCGCGGTCCCACCTTGCCTCGCGCCTAGGGCAGGTGTGGCCCACCTGGCCGGCTCCCGACTCTGCCCTCCCGCCTATATCTGCCTCACGGAACCCTAACACCAAGGGAGCGACCACAGAAAGATTCCCGCCGCCTCTGCGGGGTGGAAAACACCGAGAGAGAAAGATCTCTCCGGCAGACAAATTTCTGCCGGGGAAATTCCTTCCCGGAGAGGGGAGATCGTCGCCATCAACACCATCGTCAATCTAGAATTCATCGGGCTGATCATCATCATCATCATCCACACCATCATCTCCACCAGCACCATCATCACCACTCCGTCCCGCTATAACAATTGTGTTGGATCTTGCATTAGTTCTTAGGGGAAACTTGTTGGAATTATGCCCTAGAGGCAATAATAAAGATGTTATTATTATAATTCTTGTTCATGATAAAGTTTATATTCCATGCTAGAATTGTATTAAGCGGAAACTTTAATACTTGTGTGGTTTATGAACAACACTGTGTCCCTAGTATGCCTCTATGGACTACCTCGTTAATTAATGATGGTTAAGGTTTCCTAACCATAGACATGAGTTGTCGATTAATAATGAGATCATATCATTGGTAGAATGATATGATGGACAGACCCAAACTAAGCGGAGCAATTAGATCGTGTCATCGTGTTCATCTTTGCGAAGCTTTTCTTATGTCAAATATTGTATTCCTTAGACCATGAGATAATACAACTCCTGGTATCTAAGAAAGCTTTGAGGTCATCAAACGTCATCCTATGAGAGGGTGATCATAAAGGTGTCTCTCGGTGATCGGAAAGTACCATTAGGTTGTATGTATCGAGATGGATTTGTCCTCCCAAGTTGGAGAGATATACTTGCCCACTTTCGTGTCGATATCAACACCGCTTGCAAGCATGTGGTTAAGGAGTTAATCACAAAGTGATATCGGATTATGGAACGAGTAAAGTACTTGCTCTAAACGAGATTGAACTAGGTATGACGGTACCGATGATCAAATCTCGGGCAAGTAAAATATCGCGAGATGCAGGGAATATATATGGGATTGATTGAATACTGGCATTGTGGTTCATCCAATATGATCATCGATGAATGTGTGGGAGTCAATATGGGTTTCCAGACCCCGCTGTTGATTATTGATAGAAGATCATGTCTGCATATTCTCGAACCCGCAGGGTCACACACCTAACGTGTCTCAACGCTAGGATAGATTGGATAATTGGTTTATGAGTTTTTTTTCGGAGTCTCGGATGAGATCCAGGACGTCACGAGAGGTTCCGGAATGGTCCGGAGAATAAGATTCATATAAGGCAATGCAGTTTTTGGAGTTCGGAATTGTTTCGGGTTAATCGGTATTGTACCAGAAGCTTCTAGAACCTTCCGGAGGGCTACCAATGTGTCCCCACCTGCCGGGAGGGGGAATGGGCCTATGAGGGAGTGCCCTGGCCGCATTGGGCCAGGGGCACAAGGCCCCATAGGGCCCAGCCGGCCAAACACCTAGGAAACCCTAGGGGAGCTTCTAGAAGGGAGGGGGAAACTTGCCCCCCACTCCTCCCTCCTTGGCCGCTGGCCTAGGGCTTGGGGAAGGGGATAGGGCTGGCCGCCCACCCCTCTATATAAAGAGGGCTGGGGGCGCACCCCTCCCCCACACCTCCTCCTCAACCCTAGCCGCCCTGCTGCCCCTCCTCTCTCTCTCTCCCTCCAAACTGCCCGTAGGCAAAGCCCTGCCGCAGAAACTCTCCACCACTTGCACCGCGCCGTTGCGTTGTAGATCCAATCCATCTCTCCACCCTACTTGCTGGACCAAGGAAGGAGCAGACGTCGAGGTGCCGCACGTGTGCATCTCTCGGAGGCATCGCCACTTGCGGTGTTAGATCGGATCGGATCGCGAGGAGGAGAAGCGAGTACGACTACATCACCCATGTTCCGTCAAACGTTCCGCTGTGCGAATCTTCAAGGGTATGAAGATCTCATCTATTCCCCCTCGTTGTTTGCATCTCCTAGATTAGATCTTGGCTTTCCCCGTTCGCATCCGTAGAAAATTTTGATTTACTATGCTGCGAAACCCTTCAAAACTTTCCCGGTGTTGACTACTATTGTAGTTGATGCTTGTGAGTGGAACCATTGGATTATTGTTTATGTTCATATTGTTATTCATCACCATATGATCTTTGATCTTGATCCATATGATGTCTTGTGAGTAGTTTGTCTAGTTCTTGAGGACATGGGAGAATTCATGTTGTTAGTAGTGGATTTGTGTTGAGTTATTATTCAATGGTTTAGTATTTAAATTGTGGTGCTATTCTTCTAGTGGTGTCATGTGAACGTCGACTACATGATACTTCACCATTTATGGTCCTAGGGGAATGCATTGTGTATTTGGCTACTAATTACGGGGTTGCCGGAGTGATAGAAACCTAAACCCCCGTTAGGACACCATTGCACAAGGGAGCGTAGGATCTCAGAGTTTAAGGCTGTGGTTAGGTTTATATCTTAATTTCTTTCCTGTAGTTGCGGATGCTTGCAGGGGGTTTAATCACAAGTATGTATTAGTCCAAGTAAGGTTGGTACATTAGCACAGGTTCACCCACACAACACTAAGAACACCAAAGAAGAGTACTCATCTAGTTGAAGCGAAAGCACTTGACAGAATTCCCATGTGTCCTCGAGAATGTTTCGTCCTTATAAGTATTTTCACCGGCTTGTCCTTTGCTAAGAAAGGATTGGGCCACTTGCTGCAGTTGTTCGTTGTCTTTATTACTTGCACTTTGTTCTGTTGCTTTATCATAAAACCCCTAAAAATCTATTTGCTAAGTATTTACGGAGATTTCTTGCTCCATACCACTAGTCAACACCTTCTGCTCCTCGTTGGGATCGACACTCCTATTTATCGAAAGTACTACGATACACCCCCTATACTTGTGGGTCATCAATTATTGTGTCAGATTGATTAATGGTTTGGTCTATTTGATTCTATCATGTCTGTGTTGTTTGTGATCTTGCATACTCTCCGTTGTTAGTAGCTATCTTGGCCAAGTAGTTGCTAGTGACTCCAAGAGGGGGTATATATGCTCGATAGTGGGTTCATGCCTCTAGTTTCCAAGGGAAGTGATAGAAATCTCTTCGGTTGTAGATGTGTTGTTGCTACTAGGGCGAAAACAACGGTCTCTTGTTCATGGAATAAGTGGATTGTTTACCTTACACACTTTGTTTAAAGCAGTTGTCTATTGCTTGCAACTTAATACTGGAGGGGGTTCGGATGATAACCTGAAGGTGGACTTCTAGTCATAGATGTAGTTGGATGGCGGTCTATGCATATTGTTGTATTTCCCAATCGAATCTCATAGGATCTTTTTGTCTAGTATTGCATTGTTATGCCTTGCTCAGTTCCTATCAATTGCCCTGCTGTAATTTGTTTACCCTTTATGCCATGTTGTTTATCTAAGGAGAGCACCTCTAGTGAACTATGGACCCCAGTCCAATCTTTACCATTGATACATATTCCACTATTACTTGTTTACTTGCTGCAAACCATTACCTTCCACACCATACAGTTAATCCTTTGTTACAGCAAACCGGTGAGCTTGACAACCTCACTGATTCGTTGGGGCAAAGTCTTAAGTTCGTGTTGTGCAGGTTTCCATGTTGCTTGGAACACCTTTGAGACGTTTCCTTCCTCCTACTGGTTCGATAACCTCGGTTTCTTACTGAGGGGAAATTTGTGGTTGTGCTCTTTACACATTGCTCTTGGGGTTTCCAACAAAGCGTCCCACGACAACATCGGGTGCCATCATATAGCGAGAGAAGTTAGGTGAAAAATCTCTTGCGACAATAAGATGGATTTGACAAGTGCACCTCACCCCGCCATGTTGATGTTTTTCCCGTCCCAAGTGACAAGCTTCCTCGCCATCTTTTTTTAGGGAAACAGCTGAACTCCGTCTAGCTACAGAGCTTTATTAATTATCAAATAAGCTTACATTGTTTTCCCGTCCCAAGTGACAAGCTTCCCCGCCATCTTATCCTCAAGGGGTTGCAAATCAACCATTTTAAATTGCCAAACGGGGAGTGGTAGGCCAAGGCACTACATTGGGAATGTTGTATGCTTAGCCGGTAAGTCGAAAAGTACCTCCTCAAGGTCAATGTTCCTGCAGCGAATTGGGACCATTGAGATTTTTTGGAAGTTTGTTGCTAAACCGGTTATGTCAACGAAAGTTGCAATGATGTTGGACATATTTTGGATGTATTCTTTGTATGGTGCCACAAAAACACAGCCGCGTCGTTGGTGTAGAGAGAGGTTCTAAAAATGGTCCCCTGCCTCTTTGTCTTGTGGATAAGATCGTGTTGAGTGGACAACTCATGGATTTGTTGGAGGGGGTTGGTTGCAAGCATGAATAGGAGAGGGGAGAGGGGTCACTTTGTTTTAGGTCACAACCACGCCAGCCACCTCGTTAAGTAACTCTATTGAGGAGGACGAGCAAATAAGGGCGGTTATCCAATCTCGAAATCTAGACAAGAAGCCACGTCTTTTGAGGAGTTCCAAGATGAAATCCCATATCACCGAATGAAAGGCTTTGAGAATATCGGACTTGAAGAGTAGAGAAAGAGTTTTTCTCTTGTGGAGGCGTCTTGCTAACTTACGTACGTACGTGAAGTTATCATGAATGTTCTTTTTTTATGAAGGTGCTTTGGGCATTGGAGACAAGGTCGTTCATGAGGAGATAGAGGCGGATGGCAATCATGTTGCAATGATTTTAGCAACGGTAAGGATCAAACTAATAGGCCTATACTCGGTAATGTCCTCAATCCCGTCCTTCTTTGAAAATAGAACAATGTTAGCCGAGTTCACCCACTGGAAGTGCGCAACTTATAGGTTGTTAAAATGGTGGATCACCCACATAACATTCTCTGTAATGATCACACAACATTTTTTGAAGATGGACCTGGTGAAACCGTCATGCCCAGGTGCTTTGTTGGATGGCATTTGATTGATTGCATTTTTCACCTCTTCCAACGTAAAGGGCGCATTTGGTTGCTCGGGCAGGAATTTCATGTTTTTGCTAGTTGGCCCGGGGGGAAGCTGCATGTGGGGAGATTGAGCTTGGGACAGGATTGGTGGTTTATTTGGTAGCCCGTATTTTGGTTTCCCGGCGTGGAGAGAACATATGGCCCCTTTGTTTGGTTTTTTAGATTGGGCTAGGGTGATGCAAAGCTGAACGTTTGGGAGCCAGCATAAGGTCTGATATGGTTACCTTGCACCAAAAACTGGTGAGCCTACCATCAACTACTCATGAGGGTTTAAGGGTTCAAGGTCTTGCATGATCGATCACACGCATCAGAACAAGTGGTAGTATATAATCCACATGATCAGGCCGATGATAATGAGGTATTTGATCATACTTTCACCTTGTTGAGGTGCAACATGTTGTTCAGGAAGAACCAGCTGATATGCAGGTTGCGGAGGGACATTGTTGTCCATGGCCCGTGGTGGTTGTGGAGCGAGATTGTTGTTCATGGCCTATAGACTCTCTGCTAAGAACTCAGAGTAGGCTAATTGTGCGTCCTCTAGAGTCTTAAACTCCTTATGGAGGTTGTACTTATAACCTGTCACTTGTTGGCTGCACTCCTTCCATGTCTTGTAGATTCATGGCTGCTTGCCGTTGTACACCACACACCAGTTGTATTTCTATGAGACATGACAACATATGCAACATAAGGATCACGACTAAAGCAAGCAAATCAAGTTCACAAATACAAGGAAATAAACATAAGCTAGTTAAGCATGCATTATCATATGGGCAAAAGCATCAGCAGTTCCAATCTACCAAGTTAGTGTGATACTACCGATCACCACCAACTTCTGTGGTATCATCCTACCACCACATCAAAAAGGGGTGTAATCCTACCACCACATAAGTTCTTCATCATGTGAGGGGTTAGTATATAGAACATCACAATAAACATGCATAAGTTTTCATCAAGTCCCTAGCTACTTCAAAATATACAACTTTTTCTTCATCATGCATCATGCACCACCACCACCATATCCATGCTCAGAGAGAAAGCACTACACGTAGTAGTGCTTGGCCAGGGAGGTCCTGAGCCAAAGCACCATGTGGTCCTCCGCCATATAAACAAAGTCATTGCCCTGAGCCCATTTGTCGAATAGTTGGCTGAGCGCCACCATTAGTGCCTCAGCGCTAAAGCCGGAGGCACTCATGACGGCATCATAGAGGGCTGGGTGCACATCTGGAGGGGAAGCAATGCTAATGGCGGTCGCCACCGCTTTCACGGCCTCAGTCATGCACGTGATGGCAACGACGTCCTCCTCTGCCAGCAATGACCTCTTCCTATTATTGGAAGGATCGAAGCCATAAAAACATAGGCATTTGTGTTGCCGCCAGGACCAACGCCTAGAGCAGGAGAACCAGCGGCGGCATCAGTCTCGCCCTCGTCATCAATTACCACTGTCTTGGACTCCTGGGTCTGCAGTATTCAGGGCTTGGTGCGCCAAGAGGCTCACTGGAGCCCATGGCAAACCTACCAGTGGCAAGGCCGTAGGAGAAGATGGTCTCCATCTGGACATAGTTAGTGATTGGATTGTTCAGGTGCTCGCCATCCTTGGGGTGATCCAAAGACACGGAATTGCAGCGATGTTAGTGGTAGTTAGCAGGGTTACAAAAGGGAATTGTGGGAATGTTAGTGCAAGAACTGAAATTAGTTCGTACCGAGATGTGTCCCCTGTAGTGGGCGTCCTCCAAAATGATGGTATAGGTCTCCTCATCCCATCTAGCTCCTCTGAGGTCCATGAGCTTGGACACATGGATCCACCCAGTCCTCCTCTTACGAAGGTGGTTATACACTTGCTGTGAGGACACCTTGATGCCACAAAACTCAAACACCTTCTGGGCAATAGTATTCAGGTGCACCTCCTTGAACCCCTTCTTCGTCATCACACCGCTCTTGATGATCTCACACATCTTGTTGAGCACGAACGAAGAGAGGAACGGTTCCCACTTTATGGTGCCCTTCACCCCCTTGCCATGGCCTATGTTGTGGGCTTTGCTAGCCTTGACGGCCTTCTTCTCGGCCACGATCTTGGCAGCTTTCTCTACAATCTGCTCCACCGTGTACCCGATCATCGGAGGCGGAGTCAAGATCTCTGAGCGCCGAGGATAGGAGAGCCTCAAAGGCAGGAGCTAGGGTTGGGTTTCAGCGACAAAGGTGTCCTAAGAATCCATGAGGGCCTGGCTGAACTCATCAGAGGTCATGTCTTACATGAATCACGGTCGCACATATGAGGACCTAGACTACTTATACATGAACAGAAGCATACATGACGTAGACAAACTTACCTACATAAACATGCAATAAGGCCACAAAAACATTGATCTATGAGTACACCAAGAAGTTCATTGGGCATAATACCATAGATACCGCAAACTACAAATAGATCTAGGAGGTGCTAACAGATCGAAGCTACTAAATCTGGAGTTTGATGAAACTCACCGGCATCGGAGGAGCGGAACACGTCGCCGCTGAAGATCTTGGAGAAGAACGCCTGCATCGGCCGATATACAACCACCACCGCTGCTTACCTGCTGGCCGATGAAGATCTTCGTGGTCTAGAGAGCTCGAAAAATGGGGGAAATGGTGGCGCGACACTACGTGGTGAGCCAGGTGGTGATATATACCGCCGCGCTTCTGTAGGCGGTGACGAAATTTCTCCCGCTAGCTTTTGGAGAAAAGTTATGGCTCGCGCCAACGCCGAGCTCGCACGGCGCGTTGTTTATCTTGCTTTTGCACCAGCGCAGCCGGTCCCCGCGAAAACGCTCGATTAGGCGTTCCCAGCGGGCCAAGTTTTGGGTTGCTTTAAATCTCGTGTTGTGCAAGAAAACCATGTGACCTACAAAAACAAACAGGCTTATTTCTTCCAGTCCGGTGCGAGAAACGGGAAAATGACCAACCAAACACGCCCAAAAGGTTCTCCTATACCTGTCCATGGGCACATGCTCAAGGTTTAGACTCCCAATTGAGGTATTGTCTTCTACTATGTCCCCTCCCCATGACCAAAGAGAAATGTTGATGAATAATCTCCTCACTACCGTAGCCACCGTTGCCTCTAGGCAAACAATGCCAGGAGGAAGCTTCGAAGCTCACTATCCCCTGATTCTGCTTTTCTGTAAAGGGAGTACCCTGAACCCTGTGATGATCAGTGTAACAGGGGGTTTATCAGGCCAAACTGTGGTTCAGTGCTAAAAGCTGCTGGTGATGAAAGCAAGCAGAAGCTTGAACATGATCTTCACTTGTTCACTACAGATCTCACAATCTCACTAATGTTGGTTGCAATATTACACCATCAGAACATTGAATTACCATCGTCATTCCGGGCTGGGTCATATATGTGACAAAATGACATGGTCAGTTCTGAGAAGAGGGGGCATGTACAGTCCATCCCCACTATGGCTAAATAATAACATGATACTTCCCTTTTAGGGGCGGGGAAAACAACAGGCTACAACCATACACCAAACATGATTCTACTCCGCAAAAACAGCCAGTCACCAGTAGCCGGATCACATATATTACTAGGCATCAGTTAAGGTCGCCGCATCTTCACGTTCAAGGGTATCTCCTTGTACGAGACGGCCTTCGCTGCTCCCCGCATGGAAGACCTTCTACCAGTCACCTCCACCGAAGACCTCTTCCCGGCCTCCTGCTCTTCGGAAGGTTCTGTCAAAGAACGGCGAGCATTCTGTTTCTCCGCTTCACTCTGCTCAATGAAGATTTTTGAACTGGAAGGGGGTAAAGGGGCAACGATATCCTCTTGCGCAGGCTCAAGACTGCCCTTAGAGGGTCCTGGGTTCAATCTTGAGGATTTGCTCCTTCGAGATTTCCTGCAGATGTTTACGCCAGCCATGATTATCATGTTCCAGGTAGAGAGATACGTGCATTGGTGGAAGGCACATAGAGGCGATCAGGCAGAGACTTTACCGTGTGTCTTCATGATGCAGTGGCTCGCTAGAAGTTGAGTGAAGTTTGGTGGTAATGTCCTCTGCTATGTTTGAGTCCTTCTGACCTTCACGTGGTTCCAGCTTCCGCTTATTGGCAACCCTACACACAAACATTCTTAGTCAACTCAATATTGGTTGGGTAAGTTTGTGTTATGTACTATTGAGCACATCTCAAATATCACTATCATGATGGGTCATACCTCTTGTTTGCTCTCTTCTGGGGTGGGTCTGGATGCTTAATACTAAATGGTGGAGACACTGAAAAGGAATTGCAAGTACAGCAGGATTAATTTCTTCTTCCAGTAAAAGGATTCAGAATACCAGAAAGATACACTTAGCAAGTAGTTCAGCCACTGTTCTTGGGATTAACTCCTAGCACAACAATGTTATACACGTGAGCATAAACAAACAAGATGTACTTTCTATTCAAACTTTCCTGTGTGCTACCAAATCCTTTCATTCGAAACTAGCGTAACGTAGAGTTTTGAATGAACATGCTACGCTTAATGCTTAATAAAATGTAACTTAAGAAACTTAAATGCAGGATAGCAATAATCAAGATTGTGAGTACAATAAAGCAGTAAAATCCTTGAAGGGTGGAGAAAGAGAGGTGTTTTACACTGGGTTTCCGTTAAATGGTCTGCCTTGGCATCCATGGCCATATCATCAATTTGATGTGCCTCAAGGTCCCCGACTGTAGCAACCCTGGAATCTGTTGCCTGTATCTCCTCCTAGTTGCAAGGTAGGAAACAAGAAACCTTGTAATAAGGATTACGACTCCTACGTGGGTAGATAGGTTGATCAAATACTGAAAAATTGTACAGCCTACCTCCGCATTCACTTCCTTTTGTGGTCGATTATTCATCTCATTTTCCTGACACAATCAGAAAATCAGGATGTCAGACATTAAAATTCAACCTACTGCATCTTTTAACTATAAGCTGAGTCTAACAGTGGAGTCAATTTACATCGAGTGCTGAAGTCTTTAATTTATCCTCTGCTGTGTTGCCTTGTGTTGCCTCCTGCTGCACATTATATCCAGAAATATAGCCCGGAGTGAGAATCACCCTGTTGAATCTTAACTGTTGGAACACAAAATAAAAATAAAATAGCAATATATTACCATGTCATTTCCACTATTTGATTCATGAAGTTCCGGAATACTAAGAGTAGAAGATGAAGGAGCATCAGTGTCCGTATGCGAGGCCTCACAATAGACTTCTCCCATTTCACAAGATCCTAGGCTCAGTCTAGAAGACCTTCTTCGTACAGTTTTTCTGATGACATATGCCAAACAGTGATCAACGTTCAATCATATAGTATTGCAGCACGAGCACATTTTGTAACTTCTAAGAAAATACTACCTCTGATCCTCATGATGCAATATTTCAGGGGGGTGCGTATCAGGTTTGTTGCTAGGTTGGACTGTTTTGGTGTCTTTTGTACCTGCACATGATTCTGACTTCCGTTTACTTGTGGGCCTACTCATTGATGTCCTGAATGAACAGAAATTTGTTTGAGTAAATAAGGCTATCAGTTGCCATTACTTCAAAATATTAGTAAACAGACAACAATACCTCTTATTTGTTTTAGCTGGTAGTGCTTCTTCAAGGACTGTATTACATGGTACAGAGGCTGTGAAGAAAGTGACAACTTAAGGTAAATTCGAAATAAATAATTTATAATGTTAACTAGGACAATTCAGATCCATAAAATGCAATTACTGAAATGATTGCCATGTGTAGCATCAAAATATAAGATAGTAAGAAGAGTGAGTTTACACTGTGTCTCAACTGAGTGGTGCACATCAGCACTGGTGGCCTCACTATCAGCTTGATGAGCCTCGAATGGAGCAAGTTCGAAAGGAGAGGCGTTTACCTCCTCCTAAATACAATAAGAGATGTACAATCTTAGAATTATTATGGATGAAAACAGTGAAACCCTTTATTTCAGAAATGTGCCAGAAACCTGTGAAGTTACTTCTTTCTGCAGTTGGTTGTTAGCAACGCTACTCTTCCGCTGCAATTAGTGAACGATGGAAAGAAAATAATCAAGTTATCTGTAACAGGAGGAAATTCAGTTAAGCCATGATCCTACTTTACCTCGAGTCCTGAACCCTTTAGGTTAAGCAATGCTCTTGCACATGCAAGTTCATGCTGAAATAACTTTAGCTGCATGGTACATCCACAAATAATTCCCCAAATCAGTAACCTACATACTGAGTACATACAGTTTAAAATCACATAAGGAAAAGAAGCAGCAGCAACTTACTTGATCTTTTGCCTGATTTAGTTCCTACAGAGAAGCACAAAACCCATAGATAGATCAGACAGTGGCTATACCAACACCCCAAAACAAAGTGACTGCATCTGGTGTATCTTTCATAAATATAAATAAAGATGTAGTGCATTATTTTATCGACGTTTTCTCTTCAAACTTAGCTCAATTTAATACATATAGAACAACCAACCAACAGCATTCCATTGATTCTCATTTACATGTGTAATTCGAAATGTAAGCATGTCATAGTAACAAGTAAAACTATGTATGCAGAAATGGAGATGGAGAAATAGACGAACCGCGGTAATCCGAGTATTCGCCTGCGCAAGGTTCATATTCTGCTGACGTGAGGCGTGCAGTGCAAAGCGGAGCTTGTTTATCTCACTGTTTCTGAGCTCAATGGTCTTGCTGCAGACAAGGCACCAAAAGCCAAAATTAGGTTACTACTTGAGAAAACCAGACAGCCCCTTTCCATGGGAACAAGGGAGAGGCGAGGCACACATACTTTTTCTGGGCAAGCGACTGAGCCAGCTTGGCGTTCTCCTGTAACAAAGCAATCGAGGAATCCATAGGCATCAGCGCGGAAACAGGAAGCAACAATTGCGATGCAGAGCTTGTAACCGAGGGGGGAGACGAGATTACCTTGAGGACATCGCCGACGCTGATGGATCTGGGAGGGTTGGGCCTCCCGGTGTTGGTGATGTCGGCCAGCGCGACGGGCTTCCCAGGCGACCGGAGGCCGGGGCGACTGGGGCTAGGGTTCGGCTTCTGCTTCTGGTTCGGGTTCAAGTCACCGAGCGGCGCTCCTGGTTACGCGGGGGAAACTGAGCCTTAGATAGTGCGCCACGGGAGGTAATCGCTATGGAATGAAGTTGCGGGCGAGGGAGGGGCTTTACCGGCAGGGGCGGCCGCGGCGGCCATGGAGGGTTACCAGAGCCAACCGCGGGGCGAGGAGGGGCGAGGAGCTAGCCCCCTGCGAGGATGCGAGGAGGACAGGCGGCCCGCGGCGGCGGGTGCGGCCGCGCGGGGCAGGAGGAGGCGCGCCGGAGTTGGATTTGGGAGGAGCGGAGCGGAGAGATGGGAAGAGACAAACGTGACTTGCCGGACCGGAAGAAATTCGAATTTTGGGGGAAAATGGTGGTGCTAATGTTTTTTCCAGCGAATATTGCGTCGTCGAGCCGAGCCTGATGGGGCCGAGAGAGCGTGCCATGAATCAATGTAAAACCACATGGGCTTTGATGGGCCGGGCAGGTTTTACATGTTTTCATTCTCATTATCTAATTATGTTGGCAAATGGAAGGCCGGGATTTATAATACTCCCTCCGTCCCAAAATAGATGTCTTAGATTTTTCAAAATTTGGATGCACCTATATACTAAATAGTGTCTAGATTCATCTAAATTTTAACAAATCAAAGACATCTATTTTGGAACGGAGGGAGTAATGGTTATATACTAGCACATTTCTTGGAGGAGGAGTAGCTTTCACGGTTGCTAAAAAGGAATCAATCTCTTGTAAAAAAATGAATCAATGTTTTTATGCATGAATTATTTTAGAGATAAAAACATTATTTCATTCTACTTTTTTTAACAGATTCCATAACTTCCATTCATATCTTTTTGAACAGGTTCCATAACTTCCATTCAGATTGAAATACCTGCTATTATACATCAACATTATGATATTAGTCTGAATAGAACATGAAGATATAGCATTATCTATAGATGGTCTTTTAGCAAGAGTCCATCGATGCAACATCATATAACATCATATCTCAGTGCAATGCGTAGGGTATCGTCTACTCCCTCCGTTTCAAAATATAAGATGTTTTAGTTTTGTGAAACAAATGTATCTAGACTACTTTTAGTATATAGGTTCATTCATGTTTGGAGTGAATCTACACACTAAAATATGTCTAGATACATTTCCTTCACAAACCTAAAACATCTTATATTTTAAAACAGAGGGAGTAGTAAAGAAAGAGACCTCCACCCAACCGGTGCGAATGAAAAGTCAGTCGGTCTTTCACGTGGGCACTCTCCTGTGGGATGTGGTACACGTACAAATTTTGGTGTAAGCAGTGTCGCAACACATGTTCATGTTTGTGTACTACCAAGTTCTGTAGCTACTAGTATATAACACCATGATCCACATGGCTAAGAGAGAAATTCCCGGAACTATCAAAGAGAATGAGAAAAACATATTTAAACTTTGGTTGGACATCCATCTGATCCGAGCGTCCAAATTCGGGGAAGTAATTAAAATGCAAAGCCGTGTCATTTTATGGCCGAAGTCTCGATGGTTCAAAGCACGGGAAGAAAGAATGAAAGTGTTGCAACATAGAAACGTTGTTGTTTCTTTTTTTAATAGCAAAACAAAAGAAATAAGGAAATATTGGAGACCCCCTTCGGTCACTTCCTTTACCCTTCCCCCCTCTTGGCGGCAAAGCGAAATACGAGAGTGCATGTTTCGAAAACTGAGTGATGTATGTCATGGGCCGAGTGATGGGCCATCACCGATGATCCCTTTGTCGGTGAGCGGAGGCCGCCCTTTTTGCCTCGCACCGCCTATTCCCTACCAACATCACCAGAGAGATAACCAGTTGTCATGGTCATGGGCGAGTGGGTGTCGGGCCTCTCCAGCCATCGCTCAACGTGGCGCTACTAGAGCTGGCTCGGAACGACAATGAAGATGATGACTTTATCATAGCGGATATGATCAGCATCGGGATCCCACACCTATCAAGGACTTTGAGGAGGTGGTGCTGGCGGTTTCGGTGCTTTAGTATGCGGGGTACGAGTTTCTACGCTGCTCTAACGTCTTTGTATCCCTGTTGTAATGGTCGGGAGGGTCCTTTTGGTGGCTTCGTCAGCCAACTCGAGTGGCAAGATAGCTGCATTCTGCCTCCTGGTCGTCTCTGGGCTCCTTTAGGCCAGACCTTGTATCAATGTCAGTTGATGTTTGTATACGGTTGTTTCATAAACTAGTGTGTCTTATGCAGTTGAATTATTACGGAACCAAGGCTAACACAAAAAAATATTGGACCCAGGTCGACATACAAAGATATTTATGATTTATACTTAACTTTTATATTTTTTGAAAAAATATTTTCTCAATATTAATGATCATATTATTCAATTACTTATTTGACATATTTAACCATGTAGCAGTATCACTAGATGTCAGCTATAATGGTCTCTGGTATACATTTGTAATGCATATTTTTAGATAAATTTGTGTTGTTTTAAATTGAAATACATTATGGTCACAAAACTTTCTTCTTAAGTTATTTTCTAACAGTGCAATAAACTATATAGTCTATTTGCATTTTAAGTTATAGATCTCTAAAGTGTATATCAAAACAAATATCTTAATAGTGATTTCTAGCGTATGTTTTGGTAAGATTTTTTTAAAACTTTTAGAGGATAATTTGAACCATCGACATGATTCTTGACTAGTTTTTTGTGGCTAAGTGTGGCTTGCAAGATACAACATGTACAATAATAAGTTGATAACGTGTGTGCATGCTCTGTGCTTAGCACTAAAATAGCAAAAAAAAAGTAATCGCAAATGAACATAAAATGACATGGATTATGCTATGTTTTCGTACATTCAATTTAATAAATTATTGTAGCATCCCGTTAAAACCACTACTAGAAAATCACAGTTGTTTGTATATTGCACATCATCATGTATGTTTTAACCTAAATCTATTTTCAAAAAAATCCCTCTTTTTTTCTATATATTCCCATGTCTTCATTTCAAATTAAACCCCGGTCGTTCGGATATTTTGTTTTGCGTAAAAACTATTTACAAAAAGTTTTATAAAATAAGATAAATAAAAATGTTTTACTGGGGCCGGCCAGGCCCAAAAGGCCCAGCCAGAGTCCACCTACAACCCCAGACCAGTTTCCCCTGCCCTAACCCTAACCCCACTCCCTCAGCAGCCGTCGCCACCCACCCTTCCGCCGCCACCCACCAAACCAGGTCAACCCGACCACTCCACACTGCCACACCAGCGCCCACCTCCCTCACGTTTTTTCCTTCGCGGACCCCACCCCGCAAGGCCACCTCGCACGTCGCACGCCTCGATCCTCTCTCGACCCGGCCCCGATTCCACCACCCCCCCTGTCGCCTCCTTCTTCCCCAATCACCCCGCCGCCAGGCCATCGCCGCCGCCACCCTTACTCGCCTCCGCCATCTCCAGGTGCCCCTCCCTCATCTAGCTTCCCTCCTTCCCGCGGCCATCGCTGGTCGCGACTCGCGCGAGTCCTCGAGCTTCATCCCGTGCAGGACCCTGTCGCTCTTCCTCTTCCTCTTCCTCGTCCTCGTCCTGGAGTCGCCGCCGCCAGTGGGCCCTCACCGCCCTCCCTCGCTGATACGTTGGAAACGTATCTATAATTTTTGATGCTCCATGCTAGTTTAGTATCTACTTTGCTTTACTTGTCCACACTTTGAGGTGTTTTTTACATGTTTTCTGGTACTAACCTATTAACAAGTTGCAACAGTGCCAGATGCCTGTTTTTTGCTGTTTTGGTTTCAGAAAAGTTAGTAAAGAAATATTCTCGTAATTGGACGGGACGAAGGACAAAGTCAATAACTTTTCGTGGGGAACAAGAAGTCCAGAGGAGAGACGAGGAGGCGTGCCAGGGCGGCTAAACCCCCTGGGCGTGGGTGGGCTCTACCCCGTGACTGGGTAAGGTTTGCCCCCTCTGGCCACCGCCTCGGCCTCCCCTTTGCCTATAAGAAGCCCCCACGCGAAACCACGAGTACCGATCAATCCATGAAACGCGTCATGGCCGCCACCACCATTGTCCCTAGATTGGGGGGATTTGAAGCTCTTCCCGGCACCCTGCCGAAGGGGAGATCATCCCGGAGGCCTTCTCTCCGGTAATGATGCGTGAGTAGTTCCACCTTGAACTATGGGTCCATGTAGTAACTAGATGGTTGTATCTCCTCCTTTGTGCTTTCATGTATAGATCTTGTGAGCTCCTTTCATGATCAAGATCTAATCTATTTGTAATCATGCATGTTGTGTTTGCAGGGATCCGATGGATATTGAGATTATTATGTTGGTTTGATTAGTGGTTTTATATTTATGATTCTATCATGTCTGTGTTGTTTGTGATCTTGTATGCTCTTCGTTGCTAGTGGTTATCTTGGCCAAGTAGTTGCTAGTGACTCCAAGAGGGGGTATTTATCCTCGATAGTGGGTTCATGACTCTAGTTTCCAAGGGAAGTGACAATAATCTCTTCGGTTGTAGATGTGTTGTTGCTACTAGGGAGAAAACAACGGCCTCTTGTTCATGGAGCATGTGGACTGTTTACCTTACACACTTTGCTTAAAGCAGTTGTCTGTTGCTTGCAACTTAATACTGGAGGGGGTTCGGATGATAATCTGAAGGTGGACTTCTAGTCATAGATGTAGTTGGATGGCGGTCTATGTATATTGTTGTATTGCCCAATCAACCTCATAGGATCTTTCTAACTAGTAATTGCATTGTTATGCCTTGCTCAGTTCCTGTCAATTGCCCCGCTGTAATTTGTTTACCCTTCATGCCATGTTGTTTATCTAAGGAGAGCACCTCTAGTGAACTATGGACCTCGGTCCAATCTTTACCATTGATACATATTCCACTGTTACTTGTTTACTTGATGAAAACCATTACCTTCCACGTCATACGTTTAATCCTTTGTTACAGCAAACCGGTGAGCTTGACAACCTCACTGATTCGTTGGGGCAAAGTCTTGAGTTTGTGTTGTGCAGGTCTCCGCGTTGCTTGCAACACCTGTGTGACGTTTCCTTCCTCCTACTGGTTCGATAACCTTGGTCTCAACTGAGGTAAGACTTGTTGTTGTACTCTTCACACCTTGCTCTTGGGGTTCCCAACAAGACTCCACATCAAACACCAAGTTCTCTGGCGCCACCAAGGAGTCATCAACAAGTTTTCTGGCGTCGTTGCCGGGAGGCTAAGGACGTCTTCACTAGGGGAGTCCTTCACTTCCCTTCTCTTTACTTTGTTTTTAGTTTGCTTTGTTTTTTTTTCTTGGTTTTGTTTTCCTCTTTTCAAAAAAAAAACCAAAAAAATTAGTCTAGTTTGGTTTGCTTGCCTTATTTAAAAACATAAAAAAATTAGCTCTTGCTCTAGTTGTTGCCATGTCGGGGTCTGCCTTTATTTCCCATATGGTAGAAATCTCCACTTTTAAGCAAAAAAGTGAAGAAAGTTTTGAGGAAGCTTGGTCTAGAATCCCTGCTTTCCAGAGGAAAACTGAGCCTAAGGTAAGCCTCAGCTTGGTTATTGATAGTTTTTACATCGTTATTGTTCTTCGTTATAGATATGCTTTGGATGCTGTGGCTGAGAAAGATTTTTTGCTCTGTACTGAGTATGAAGATTTTGATGCAATAAGGAAATTAATAATGACCTATGGTACACTGTCACATCCCAAGATTTTCCAAATCTTGTAATGTGAAAAAAAATGAATAAAATAAAACTTTGTTTGATTTTCAGGGTGAGAAGAAACTTTTTGAATCCAATTGGAAACCTTCAAACCAATTTGGATCAAGTAAATCCTAAAGGGATTTAAAAAGTTAAACATTTAATAAAGGAAAATAAAAATATTTGGATTTACTATTTTGGATCTTTAAATAAAGATTTGGTTTTCAAATGAAAAGGAAGAAACTCGAATAAGGATTATTTTATAAGCCAAATTAAAACTTGGCCAAACCATTGAAATAAAATATTTCTATTTGATAAAAATAGTAAAGGTTTATTTAAAATAAATTAATAAGGATTTAATATCCAAGTTTTATAAATAAAGGTTTTACTATTTTAATTAACCATCAAAACTTATTTATTTATTTAAAATAAGTTTTCCAAGTATTTTATATTCCCAAATAAAACCTACTGATTTGGTTTTGAAAATAATTAGATTTCAAAAGGAGTATTTAAATAAAACAAATCCTATTTGATCTAATAACAATGGTCTATTTATTTAATTAATAGTGGACCCTAAAATAAAATTATTATTTTGATTTTGGAATTTTGGTTTATGTTACTGAACAGAACCAAATTCATACAAGTATGGTGATTGTTTGAATTGATTTGAGTATTGTTTGGTTGTTTGAATTTCAAAACAGAAATTAGAAATAGAAAAAGAAAAAGGTTTTAGGAAGAAAAAAAATGGTTTTGGACTCAGCCCAACTGACCAAGCCCAGGAAGCCCAAACAACCAGCCCAGTTCCCCTCATCCGCAGAAAAACGCTTCGCACCCGCTCCCTGACCCGCAAAGTGACTGACTTGTGGAAACCAACCCTCTCTCTCTCGCTCCACTGACGAAACGGCCCCACACCCGAGCCTTCTTCCTCACCCGCGCGACTTCTTCTCCCCAAACCTCGTCGCCGTTTCTGCTATTTGAATGCGCGCTTGATTCCTCCTTAACCACGCATTGATTCAGCCCGTGACTTCATGCACTTAGGAGTCTCTCTTCCCTCTCCATTTCCCCTCGCTCACTCCTCTCTCCCGGCCACAAGGCTGCCACAATTTCACGCGTAAACCCACTCTGCTCCGACGAGCTGCAGCACAAATTCCGGCCGAGCCTCTCCACCCCGTGCCTCCCCGAGCACACGAACTTACTCCCCACTCCCAGACGCTCCTCTCTGTACCGTCCATTCAACCGCGGGCGCCCCAGAACGCCGTCTTCGACAAGATCTGAGCGCCGCTGCGTCTGTTTACTTCTCCGGCGAAGTCCCCAGGTAGAATCCGACCGCCCCTTTTCTTCTCCTTCACGCAGGCAGCTTCGCATTGATATTGCACGTCTAACTGTGTCTTCATTTACCCTCGGGGCGAACCACAGCACCGTCTCCGACCACGTCCAGAGCCGCCTGACGCCGTCCTTGACTCCGGTGAGGAATTGCTGCAGACCCAGAGCGCCCCTTGCCACGCCGACCACACGTCAAGCATCACCACGTCCTCGCGATCACGGTGAGCATCCCCACTTTGTTCTTTGCTTCCTAGAACCGCCGCTAGCTCCTCGCCTGACCGTCGCCGCCGTCTGCCGCCGCGTAGCGCCGCCAGCTTTTGGTCAAACACGCGCGAGCCGTTAGATCTCAATCCTGTGGCGTAGACAGAACGACTTAAGTGAACAGGTATGGATGCATCTGAGTCGTGCGATCTGTTTAGATCCAACGCACCAGAGAGCGCAATCCGCGCGAACCGGTACCACCCAATAGGAACACGACGCGTGGCCAGTTTCTGTTTAAAAACAAAATTTGAATCTGATTTAGATACAGATTTGAAAACCCTATAACTTTTGATCCACATGTCCAAAAATTACAAACTTTATATCGTTGGAATCAGTGGAACAAGCCCTAGCCAACTATGCAATTTGTTTAGTAAATAGTATCTGTTAGATTATTTGTTTTTGCAGAAACAATTGTATGCTAGTTTAGATTAGAAAAATTGTTCAAAAATGTTTTTAGGGTTAAAACCTTTGCAAATTAGTTTGTGGTGAACTTACTGACCCTAGGAACCAACGCATGGAGTTAAAAATGAATTTGGTGAAATTTAGGATGGATTAATTGGTTTAGCCCATTTCTAGCCAAATAAAAATAATGATTTTGATATGAAAATGTTTTTGGAGTAAAAGCTTTGGGAAAATGATTTGGATCAAACCTACTGACCCTGAACACCAAGTTTTGAGAAACAACAACTTATTTGGTGAACAACATAAAGTTGTTGCTTTGATAAAAATGTTTTCCACCACATAAAATAATGAAATGTTTTAAAAATGGTTTATGGACAAAACCCTTTTGCAAATGACTTTGCCACTTTGGAAAAATGACCACCTTGAACCTTACAAAGTTTAGAAGCCTAGTGGAGACCATATTTGCAAATAAACCTATCTCTTGCATGCTTGCATGCATGACTTAGATCCCATTGTTTTATGTGTGAGTGAATTGTTTGATTGATTATTGGTTTGGAATGCTAGTTGATATTGTGTTTGCTTGATTGATTGTAGTGAAGTTAGAAAAGTGTGAGACTAGCAAGATCAAGGAGTGAACCAACATTCCCTACCAAAAGAAAGGCAAGTGACACTATCATCTAAAGTCCTACTATTTTCATTATACTTAGTGGATTTTGAAACATGCATGAAAAGAACTTCTATACTTATGCTATGCTAAATCCTAATAGTATTCCCTATACACTCCTTAGTGAAAATATTGTAGTTGTTACATGCTTAGCCATGCTATATTTTGAAAAGAGATACATGTTGAGATTTTATGAAGTTGAGAAAAGGACTTGTGTTTTTATATAATAAAACAAGGACTCAATAAACCACCTGGGTGGCCAATGATACTTTGAGTTTTGGAGAAGGTGTAAACAAAAGGAACCATGTCTATGGAAATCTCTTTGTGTTGTGCTCCAAAGGAAACCACCCAGGAAACTTAGAGATTGAACATGTTTCTCCAATTGTGGCTTTCGTGTGCAACCACATGCTATTTATGGCTCTGGCTTAGTCAACTACATTGGGAAGACCCATGCATTGTCTTCATTTTACTGGACATGAGGACCTGGAATCCTACATGGGTGCTGAAGACAAGCTAGCAATGGTGTATGGGAGGACCCTCTGGAAAGACTTCGTCACATTCTCAATCTTCCGGTACTCCATCTTGGTGAGAACTAATCTAGTGGCCACTGGTGGCAACAAGATGGGATTGTGACATGTGGGTAAAGTGTACTACTTCTGCAGAAGATAATAAAAATCTAATTACTTAGCTGTGTCCCCGGTTATGGACAATACTGAGCAACTAAAGTTTGAAGCTATGGGAAATCTCGACATTCTAATTTCTAAAAGAAAACTTTTAAAAGACTTGATGCACTTGGGGGTACCAAGGAACTCAAGAGTTTTGATAAAACTTGATGCACTTGGGGGTACCAAGGAGCTCAAGAGATTTTGATAAAACTTGATGCACTTGGGGTTACCAAGGAGCTCAAGGGATTTTTGACAAGGACTTGAACACTTGGAAGTTTACCAAGGAGTCCAAGGAATTTTGAAAAGGAGATTTGACAAAGGACCAAAACCGTTTTGAAAAGATAGGATAAAATTATTGCTTTATGCAAATGAGCCTAAAACTCTACTTAGCCAAATATGCATGTAATGATAGGATCCACTTATATTCAATATAGTAGTGAAACTTGCCAATACAATTCAAATGTATTGACCCTTGTGGATGTAACTTGTAATGTTGTAGGTTTGATTGTTTTAGAGAAGATTAATTGATTGATTAGGATTACAAAGTCTACAACCAACATGTCTGCCTGTGGCACTTTGAAGATGAAGGACCCTATGCTTATAGTTATTCCGCTGCAATGTAATGAGCTATGAAAGATGTAATAAAATTATGTTATTCCCGGTTATAAAGTTATATTAGGACCTTTGTTTCTTGATATTACATCTTAACTGCGGATGCTATCTATTGATCCAGGGACTAGCATTGTAAACACAGGGGACTCCACCTTATATTAATTAAAGGTTGGGACACTCCCTCTACAAATGGTATCAGAGCATTGTGTTGCCTGTAGGATTTGTAAACCTAGGATTGGACAAAAACCCTTAGAAAAATAGGAGTTGTACTTGTTCCAAAAACTTATTTACAAAACACTTGTAAACTCTCTCCTCAACCATTTTGGTTTCAACTCTACATCTCTTCTATTTCAACTTGATGGAAAAACCTACCCATGGCCAAAGACTACACCATGTGCAAAGGACTTCTTCCACACTTTCAACTCTAATGACTTCAACTTCTTCAACCCTAATGACTTCAACATCTTCAGCATATTCACCAAGGACTTCCAACTTGGATACCACTAAGGACTACAAGTGAAACAAGGAAATCTTACTCAAGATATGGAGACTAAGGGAATGCAAAAATAAGAAGGAGATCATTTCACTAGAAGTTATTGTAGCCAAGAGTTTTTCTCAAGGAAACCATGATCTCAAGTAAGAAGAAGCAACCAAGAATGATGGAAAGATCACAAGTGAACCATATAGATGGACCACCATATTTTAGTTAAGTCAAAAACACCAACTTATGTGGTGTAACAAAAATATTTTTTGTCTAAGTATGTGCTTGAACTTTGTTGTTTGAGTGAAAAGTTGTTTGTGAATGCTTGCACATTGCTTGAGTGAACTGTGATGTGTGTGTGATTAGAATTGATTCCATAGAAATATCTTGCCTATTCTAATCCTCATTCAACCCAAACAGATGACTACTCCAAGAGATTCCAACATCAAGGTTGATGACACCAACACCAACCAAGAGGACAGCATGAAAGGGCTCATAGCAACCCAGAACCAGTTGAACCAAGTGACAGCTCAATTCATAGCCAACACTAGTGGAGAAGATCCAACCCTGCAAGGATTTTTGGAAACTCAAGGCCAACTGATGCTCAAAGTGACTGATCAAATGATCAAAATGGAAGAAAACTATTCCAAAAGAGTTAGTGACAACAGGGATGACAGAAATGTTATTCTAGATGGAGCCCCAGCTTGCATTATTTGTGGAGACAAGGACCATACTTCCAAGGAGCATGGAGATCAATGCCCCAACTGTGAAGAGAAACATCCAATTGGACAATGTCCCACCTCTCAAGCTACTTGCTACCTATGTGAAGGAAACAACCATGTTCCTATCCAATGCCCCATCTATTCCATTGTGGAAAAAAGGAAACAAGGTGGAGTGCAACAAATGATTACAAACCATCAAGAAGGATCCAAGTCAACCAAGAATGTTGATGACAAAGGAAAAGGGCCACTTATACCTCCAAGCAAAACAACCCAATTCAAAGGATCAAGTAAGAGGAATGTGAATTTTCTAAGGAGCAATAAAAGGTCCAAGAAACATGTAGACATTCCTACCTACCAGATAACATATGAACAACATGAACTGGATGCACTCCTAGCTTTGGAGAAACCCAAAAAGCAAAAGAAGGACAAAAGCCATGTGCAATGTCATAAGTGTAAAGAAATGGGACACTATTCCAGTGAATGCCCAGAGAAACAGAAAATAAAGAGATTGGCCAAGTGGTGTGCAACAACTGCAAAGAGCTAGGCCACTATGTAGCAACTTGTCCACAAGAGCCACGTAAAGAACTCAAAGACATCAACTGTTTCAATTGCAAGAACCCAGGACATTATGCAAGCAACTGTCCAAAAAAGATGAAGAACAAGTTGAACAAGCCTATGGAGAAACTCAACCTTGGCCCATGAGTCAAGTATGGAAATAAAGGACTCAATGCAAATGTTTGCCCAAGAGAAGTTCTCCCAGGATCCCAAGAAGGCCAACATGTAATTTTGTTTGAAATTTATTTTAAGGGTGGTAGTACCCTAGTTGTTTTGAGCCTACCTGTAACCCTAGCTTTCCCAAATCTCGGGACGAGATTTATTTTAAGGGTGGTAGCCTGTCACATCCCAAGATTTTCCAAATCTTGTAATGTGAAAAAAAATGAATAAAATAAAACTTTGTTTGATTTTCAGGGTGAGAAGAAACTTTTTGAATCCAATTGGAAACCTTCAAACCAATTTGGATCTATTAAATCCTAAAGGGATTTAAAAAGTTAAACATTTAATAAAGGAAAATAAAAATATTTGGATTTACTATTTTGGATCTTTAAATAAAGATTTGATTTTCAAATGAAAAGGAAGAAACTCAAATAAGGATTATTTTATAAGCCAAATTAAAACTTGGCCAAACCTTTGAAATAAAATATTTCTATTTGATAAAAATAGTAAAGGTTTGTTTAAAATAAATTAATAAGGATTTAATATCCAAGTTTTATAAATAAAGGTTTTACTATTTTAATTAACCATCAAAACTTATTTATTTATTTAAAATAAGTTTTCCAAGTATTTTATATTCCCAAATAAAACCTACTGATTTGGTTTTGAAAATAATTAGATTTCAAAAGGAGTATTTAAATAAAACAAATCCTATTTGATTTAATAACAATGGTCTATTTATTTAATTAATAATGGACCCTAAAATAAAATTATTATTTTGATTTTGGAATTTTGGTTTATGTTACTGAACAGAACCAAATTCAAAGTTACAAAGTATGGTGATTGTTTGAATTTATTTGAGTATTGTTTGGTTGTTTGAATTTCAAAACAGAAATTAGAAATAGGAAAAGAAAAAGGTTTTAGGAAGAAAAAAAATGGTTTTGGACTCAGCCCAACTGACCAAGCCCAGGAAGCCCAAACAACCAACCCAGTTCCCATCATCCGCAGAAAAACGCTTCGACCCGCCTCGACCCGCAGTGGTGACTTGTGGACTCCAACCTCTCTCGCTCCACGACTAAACGGCCCCACACCCAGCCTTCTTCCTCACCCGCGACTTCTTCTCCCCAAACCTCGTCGTCGCTTTTGCTGTTTGAATGCGCTTGATTCCTCCTTAACCACGCATTGATTCAGCCCGTGATCGCGCACTTAAGCCGCTCTCTTCCTCTCCATTTCCCTCACTCTCTCCGCCACAAGGCTGCCACAATTTCACGCGTAAACCCACTCTGCTCCGACGAGCTGCAGCACAAATTCCGGCCGAGCCTCTCCACCCCGTGCCTCCCCGAGCACACGAACTTACTCCCCACTCCCAGACGCTCCTCTCTGTACCGTCCATTCAACCGTGGGCGCCCCAGAACGTCGTCTTCGACAAGCTCTGAGTGCCGCCGCGTCTGTTTACTTCTCCTTCACGCAGGCAGCTTCACATTGATCTTGCACGTCTAACTGTGTCTTCATTTACCCTCGGGGCGAACCACAGCACCGTCTCCGACCACGTCCAGAGCCGCCTGACGCCGTCCTTGACTCCGGTGAGGAATTGCTGCAGACCCAAAGCGCCCCTTGCCACGCCGACCACACGTCAAGCATCACCACGTCCTCGCGATCACGGTGAGCATCCCCACTTCGTTCTTTGCTTCCTAGAACCGCCTCTAGCTCCTCGCCTAACCGTCGCCGCCGTCTGTCGCCGCGCAGCGCCGCCAGCTTTTGGTCAAACACGCGCGAGTCGTTAGATCTCAATCCTGTGGCGTAGACATAACGACTTAAGTGAACAGGTATGGATGCATTTGAGCCGTGCGATCTGTTTAGATCCAACGCACCAGAGAGCGCAATCCGCGCGAACTGGTACCACCCAATAGGAACACGACGCGTGGCCAGTTTCTGTTTAAAAACAAAATTTGAATCTGATTTAGATACAGATTTGAAAACCCTATAACTTTTGATCCACATGTCCAAAAATTACAAACTTTATATCGTTGGAATCAGTGGAACAAGCCCTAGCCAACTATGCAATTTGTTTAGTAAATAGTATCTGTTAGATTATTTGTTTTTGCAGAAACAATTGTATGCTAGTTTAGATTAGAAAAATTGTTCAAAAATGTTTTTAGGGTTAAAACCTTTGCAAATTAGTTTGTGGTGAACTTACTGACCCTAGGAACCAACCCATGGAGTTAAAAATGAATTTGGTGAAATTTAGGATGGATTAATTGGTTTAGCCCATTTCTAGCCAAATAAAAATAATGATTTTGATATGAAAATGTTTTTGGAGTAAAAGCTTTGGGAAAATGATTTGTATCAAACCTACTGACCCTAAACACCAAGTTTTGAGAAACAACAACTTATTTGGTGAACAACATAAAGTTGTTGCTTTGATAAAAATGTTTTCCACCACATAAAATAATGAAATGTTTTAAAAATGGTTTATGGACAAAACCCTTTTGCAAATGACTTTGCCACTTTGGAAAAATGACCACCTTGAACCTTACAAAGTTTAGAAGCCTAGTGGAGACCATCTTTGCAAATAAACCTATCTCTTGCATGCTTGCATGCATGACTTAGATCCCATTGTTTTATGTGTGAGTGATTTGTTTGATTGATTATTGGTTTGGAATGCTAGTTGATATTGTGTTTGCTTGATTGATTGTAGTGAAGTTAGAGAAGTGTGAGACTAGCAAGATCAAGGAGTGAACCAACATTCCCTACCAAAAGAAAGGCAAGTGACACTATCATCTAAAGTCCTACTATTTTCATTATACTTAGTGGATTTTGAAACATGCATGAAAAGAACTTCTATACTTATGCTATGCTAAATCCTAATAGGATTCCCTATACACTCCTTAGTGAAAATATTGTAGTTGTTACATGCTTAGCCATGCTATATTTTGAAAAGAGATACATGTTGAGATTTTATGAAGTTGATAAAAGGACTTGTGTTTTTATATAATAAAACAAGGACTCAATAAACCACCTGGGTGGCCAAGGATACTTTGAGTTTTGGAGAAGGTGGAAACAAAAGGAACCATGTCTATGGCAATATCTTTGTGTTGTGCTCCAAAGGAAACCACCCAGGAAACTTAGAGATTGAACATGTTTCTCCAATTGTGGCTTTCGTGTGCAACCACATGCTATTTATGGCTCTGGATTAGTCAACTACATTGGGAAGACCCATGCATTGTCTTCATTTTACTGGACATTAGGACCTGGAATCCTACATGGGTGCTGAAGACAAGCTAGCAATGGTGTATGGGAGGACCCTCTCGAAAGACTTCGTCACATTCTCAATCTTCCGGTACTCCATCTTGGTGAGCACTAATCTAGTGGCCACTGGTGGCAACAAGATGGGATTGTGACATGTGGGTAAAGTGTACTACTTCTGCAGAAGATAATAAAAATCTAAGTACTTAGCCGTGTCCCCGGTTATGGACAATACTGAGCAACTAAAGTTTGAAGCTATGGGAAATCTCGACATTCTAATTTCTAAAAGAAAATTTTTAAAAGACTTGATGCACTTGGGGGTACCAAGGAACTCAAGACTTTTGATAAAACTTGATGCACTTGGGGGTACCAAGGAGCTCAAGAGATTTTGATAAAACTTGATGCACTTGGGGTTACCAAGGAGCTCAAGGGATTTTTGACAAGGACTTGAACACTTGGAAGTTTACCAAGGAGTCCAAGGAATTTTGAAAAGGAGATTTGACAAAGGACCAAAACCGTTTTGAAAAGATAGGATAAAATTATTGCTTTATGCAAATGAGCCTAAAACTCTACTTAGACAAATATGCATGTAATGATAGGATGCACTTATATTCAATATAGTAGTGAAACTTGCCAATACAATTCAAATGTATTGACCCTTGTGGCTGTAACTTGTAATGTTACAGGTTTGATTGTTTTAGAGAAGATTGATTGATTGATTAGGATTACAGAGTCTACAACCAACATGTCTGCCTGTGGCACTTTGAAGATGAAGGACCCTATGCTTATAGTTATTCCGCTGCAATGTAATGAGCTATGAAAGATGTAATAAAATTATGTTATTCCTGGTTATAAAGTTATATTATGACCTTTGTTTCTTGATATTACATCTTAAATGTGGATGCTAGCTATTGATCCAGGGACTAGCATTGTAAACACAGGGGACTCCACCTTATATTAATTAAATGTTGGGACACTCCCTCTACAGATGGTATCAGAGCATTGTGTTGCCTGTAGGATTTGTAAACCTAGGATTGGACAAAAACCCTTAGAAAAATAGGAGTTGTACTTGTTCCAAAAACTTATTTACAAAACACTTGTAAACTCTCTCCTCAACCATTTTGGTTTCAACTCTACATCTCTTCTATTTCAACTTGATGGAAAAACCTACCCATGGCCAAAGACTACACCATGTGCAAAGGACTTCTTCCACACTTTCAAATCTAATGACTTCAACTTATTCAACCCTAATGACTTCAACATCTTCAGCATATTCACCAAGGACTTCCAACTTGGATACCACTAAGGACTACAAGTGAAACAAGGAAATCTTACTCAAGATATGGAGACTAAGGGAATGCAAAAATAAGAAGGAGATCATTTCACTAGAAGTTATTGTAGCCAAGAGTTTTTCTCAAGGAAACCATGATCTCAAGTAATAAGAAGCAACCAAGAATGATGGAAAGATCACAAGTGAACCATATAGATGGACCACCATATTTTAGTTAAGTCAAAAACACCAACTTATGTGGTGTAAAAAAATATTTTGTTCTCTAAGTATGTGCTTGAACTTTGTTGTTTGAGTGAAAAGTTGTTTGTGAATGCTTGCACATTGCTTGAGTGAACTGTGATGTGTGTGATTAGAATTGATTCCATAGAAATATCTTGCCTATTCTAATCCTCATTCAACCCAAACAGATGACTACTCCAAGAGATTCCAACATCAAGGTTGATGACACCAACACCAACCAAGAGGACAGCATGAAAGGGCTCATAGCAACCCAGAACCAGTTGAACCAAGTGACAGCTCAATTCATAGCCAACACTAGTGGAGAAGATCCAACCCTGCAAGGATTTTTGGAAACTCAAGGCCAACTGATGCTCAAAGTGACTGATCAAATGATCAAAATGGAAGAAAACTATTCCAAAAGAGTTAGTGACAACAGGGATGACAGAAATGTTATTCTAGATGGAGCCCCAGCTTGCATTATTTGTGGAGACAAGGACCATACTTCCAAGGAGCATGGAGATCAATGCCCCAACTGTGAAGAGAAACATCATGTTGTACAATGTCCCACCTCTCAAGCTACTTGCTACCTATGTGAAGGAAACAACCATGTTCCTATCCAATGCCCCATCTATTCCATTGTGGAACAAAGGAAACAAGGTGGAGTGCAACAAATGATTGCAAACCATCAAGAAGGATCCAAGTCTACCAAGAATGTTGATGACAAAGGAAAAGGGCCACTTATACCTCCAAGAAAAACAACCCAATTTAAAGGATCAAGTAAGAGGAATGTGAATTTTCTAAGGAGCAATAAAAGGTCCAAGAAACATGTATACATTCCTACCTACCAGATAACATATGAACAACATGAACTGGATGCACTCCTAGCTTTGGAGAAACCCAAAAAGCAAAAGAAGGACAAAAGCCATGTGCAATGTCATAAGTGTAAAGAAATGGGACACTATTCCAGTGAATGCCCAGAGAAACAAAAAATAAAGAGATTGGCCAAGTGGTGTGCAACAACTGCAAAGAGCTAGGCCACTATGTAGCAAATTGTCCACAAGAGCCACGTAAAGAACTCAAAGACATCAACTGTTTCAATTGCAAGAACCCAGGACATTATGCAAGCAACTGTCCAGAAAAGATGAAGAACAAGTTGAACAAGCCTATGGAGAAACTCAACCTTGGCCCATGAGTCAAGTATGGAATCAAAGGACTCAATGCAAATGTTTGCCCAAGAGAAGTTCTCCCAGGATCCCAAGAAGGCCAACATGTAATTTTTTTTGAAATTTATTTTAAGGGTGGTAGTACCCTAGTTGTTTTGAGCCTACCTGTAACCCTAGCTTTCCCAAATCTCGGGACGGGATTTATTTTAAGGGTGGTAGCCTGTCACATCCCAAGATTTTCCAAATCTTGTAATGTGAAAAAAAATGAATAAAATAAAACTTTGTTTGGTTTTCAGGGTGAGAAGAAACTTTTTGAATCCAATTGGAAACCTTCAAACCAATTTGGATCTATTAAATCCTAAAGGGATTTAAAAAGTTAAACATTTAATAAAGGAAAATAAAAATATTTGGATTTACTATTTTGGATCTTTAAATAAAGATTTGATTTTCAAATGAAAAGGAAGAAACTCAAATAAGGATTATTTTATAAGCCAAATTAAAACTTGGCCAAACGTTTGAAATAAAATATTTCTATTTGATAAAAATAGTAAAGGTTTGTTTAAAATAAATTAATAAGGATTTAATATCCAAGTTTTATAAATAAAGGTTTTACTATTTTAATTAACCATCAAAACTTATTTATTTATTTAAAATAAGTTTTCCAAGTATTTTATATTCCCAAATAAAACCTACTGATTTGGTTTTGAAAATAATTAGATTTCAAAAGGAGTATTTAAATAAAACAAATCCTATTTGATTTAATAACAATGGTCTATTTATTTAATTAATAATGGACCCTAAAATAAAATTATTATTTTGATTTTGGAATTTTGGTTTATGTTACTGAACAGAACCAAATTCAAAGTTACAAAGTATGGTGATTGTTTGAATTTATTTGAGTATTGTTTGGTTGTTTGAATTTCAAAACAGAAATTAGAAATAGGAAAAGAAAAAGGTTTTAGGAAGAAAAAAATGGTTTTGGACTCAGCCCAACTGACCAAGCCCAGGAAGCCCAAACAACCAGCCCAGTTCCCCTCATCCGCAGAAAAACGCTTCGCACCCGCTCCCTGACCCGCAGAGTGACTGACTTGTGGACCCCAACCCTCTCTCTCGCTCCACTGACGAAACGGCCCCACACCCGAGCCTTCTTCCTCACCCGCGCGACTTCTTCTCCCCAAACCTCGTCGTCGTTTCTGCTGTTTGAATGCGCGCTTGATTCCTCCTTAACCACGCATTGATTCAGCCCGTGACTGCGTGCACTTAAGCGTCTCTCTTCCCTCTCCATTTCCCCTCGCTCACTCCTCTCTCCCGGCCACAAGGCTGCCACAATTTCACGCGTAAACCCACTCTGCTCCGACGAGCTGCAGCACAAATTCCGGCCGAGCCTCTCCACCCCGTGCCTCCCCGAGCACACGAACTTACTCCCCACTCCCAAATGCTCCTCTCTGTACCGTCCATTCAACCGCGGGCGCCCCAGAACGCCGTCTTCGACAAGCTCTGAGCACCGCCGCGTCTGTTTACTTCTCTGGCGAAGTCCCCAGGTAGAATCCGACCGCCCCTTTTCTTCTCCTTCACGCAGGCAGCTTCGCATTGATCTTGCGCGTCTAACTGTGTCTTCATTTAACCTTGGGGCAAACCACAGCACCGTCTCCGACCACGTCCAGAGCCGCCTGACGCCGTCCTTGACTCCGGTGAGGAATTGCTGCAGACCCAGAGCGCCCCTTGCCACGCCGACCACACGTCAAGCATCACCACGTCCTCGCGATAACGGTGAGCATCCCCACTTCGTTCTTTGCTTCCTAGAACCGCCGCTAGCTCCTCGCCTGACCATCGCCGCCGTCTGCCGCCGCGCAGCGCCGCCAGCTTTTGGTCAAACACGCGCGAGCCGTTAGATCTCAATCCTGTGGCGTAGACAGAACGACTTAAGTGAACAGGTATGGATGCATCTGAGCTGTGCGATCTGTTTAGATCCAACGCACCAAGAGCGCAATCCGCGCGAACCGGTACCGCCCAATAGGAACACGACGCGTGGCCACTTTCTGTTTAAAAACAAAATTTGAATCTGATTTAGATACAGATTTGAAAACCCTATAACTTTTGATCCACACGTCCAAAAATTACAAACTTTATATCGTTGGAATCAGTGGAACAAGCCCTAGCCAACTATGCAATTTGTTTAGTAAATAGTATCTGTTAGATTGTTTGTTTTTGCAGAAACAATTGTATGCTAGTTTAGATTAGAAAAATTGTTCAAAATTTTAGGGTTAAAACCTTTGAAAATTAGTTTGTGTAGAATTTACTGACCCTAGGGACCAACCCATGGAGTTAAAAATGAATTTGGTGAAATTTAGGATGGATTAATTGGTTTAGCCCATTTCTAGCCAAATAAAAATAATGATTTTGATATGAAAATGTTTTTGGAGTAAAAGCTTTGGGAAAATGATTTGAATCAAACCTACTGACCCTAAACACCAAGTTTTGATAAACAACAACTTATTTGGTGAACAACATAAAGTTGTTGCTTTGATAAAAATGTTTTCCACCACATAAAATAATGAAATGTTTTAAAAATGGTTTATGGACAAAACCCTTTTGCAAATGACTTTGCCACTTTGGAAAAATGACCACCTTGAACCTTACAAAGTTTAGAAGCCTAGTGGAGACCATCTTTGCAAATAAACCTATCTCTTGCATGCTTGCATGCATGACTTAGATCCCATTGTTTTATGTGTGAGTGAATTGTTTGATTGATTATTGGTTTGGAATGCTAGTTGATATTGTGTTTGCTTGATTGATTGTAGTGAAGTTAGAAAAGTGTGAGACTAGCAAGATTAAGGAGTGAACCAACATTCCCTACCAAAAGAAAGTCAAGTGACACTATCATCTAAAGTCCTACTATTTTCATTATACTTAGTGGATTTTGAAACATGCATGAAAAGAATTTCTATACTTATGCTATGCTAAATCCTAATAGGATTCCCTATACACTCCTTAGTGAAAATATTGTAGTTGTTACATGCTTAGCCATGCTATATTTTGAAAAGAGATACATGTTGAGATTTTATGAAGTTGAGAAAAGGACTTGTGTTTTTATATAATAAAACAAGGACTCAATGAACCACCTGGGTGGCCAAGGATACTTTGAGTTTTGGAGAAGGTGGCAACAAAAGGAACCATGTCTATGGCAATCTCTTTGTGTTGTGCTCCAAAGGTAACCACCCAGGAAACTTAGAGATTGAACATGTTTCTCCAATTGTGGCTTTCGTGTGCAACCACATGCTATTTATGGCTCTGGCTTAGTCAACTACATTGGGAAGACCCATGCATTGTCTTCCGTTTACTGGACATGAGGACCTGGAATCCTACATGGGTGCTGAAGACAAGCTAACAATGGTGTATGGGAGGACCCTCTGGAAAGACTTCGTCACATTCTCAATCTGCCGGTACTCCATCTTGGTGAGCACTAATCTAGTGGCCACTGGTGGCAACAAGATGGGATTGTGACATGTGGGTAAAGTGTACTACTTCTGCAGAAGATAATAAAAATCTAAGTACTTATCCGTGTCCCCGGTTATGGACAATACTGAGCAACTAAAGTTTGAAGCTATGGGAAATCTCGACATTCTAATTTCTAAAAGAAAATTTTTAAAAGACTTGATGCACTTGGGGGTACCAAGGAACTCAAGAGTTTTGATAAAACTTGATGCACTTGGGGGTACCAAGGATCTCAAGAGATTTTGATAAAACTTGATGCACTTGGGGTTACCAAGGAGCTCAAGGGATTTTTGACAAGGACTTGAACACTTGGAAGTTTACCAAGGAGTCCAAGGAATTTTGAAAAGGAGATTTGACAAAGGACCAAAACCGTTTTGAAAAGATAGGATAAAATTATTGCTTTATGCAAATGAGCCTAAAACTCTACTTAGCCAAATATGCATGTAATGATAGGATCCATTTATATTCAATATAGTAGTGAAACTTGCCAATACAATTCAAATGTATTGACCCTTGTGGATGTAACTTGTAATGTTGCAGGTTTGATTGTTTTAGAGAAGATTGATTGATTGATTAGGATTACAAAGTCTACAACCAACATGTCAGCCTGTGGCACTTTGAAGATGAAGGACCCTATGCTTATAGTTATTCCGCTGCAATGTAATGAGCTATGAAAGATGTAATAAAATTATGTTATTCCTGGTTATAAAGTTATATTATGACCTTTGTTTCTTGATATTACATCTTAACTGTGGATGCTAGCTATTGATCCAGGGACTAGCATCGTAAACACAGGGGACTCCACCTTATATTAATTAAAGGTTGGGACACTCCCTCTACATACACCTGACAAGTCCGATTCCTCTTTCACAAATATTTTTGCTAGGTTGACCACTCTTGAGACTAGTATTGCTGCTATGAATAGTTGTTATCACACGCTTAGGGCATACCATGATTATGTTCCCATAAATTTTGAGCCTTCAAAGTGGTTTCCCACAATCAAAGTCTCTATAAATACTACACTTTTTGATGCTCGCTGTGATATCATGTCTGAATTTTGTCTCATGCCTAAAGATATTTTTGATTCCTTGAGTCTTTGGGGGCTTACTGAAGGAAGAGAGGAAATCTCTCTACCAACAATGCCACTATATTACCCATTGGAATTGTTGAAGGTGTGTTTACAAAAATCTCAGGGAAAATGTGTAACATCCCAAAAATACTAAACTTGAATCATCAAACTCTAATCATCAAAATTAGGGTTAACAAAAACTTTTCTAAATAAAATTATGGAAGCATGCATATGAGTATGCATTGAATTTGAAATTCTTTTGAACCACCTTGTTTGTGTGTTTCCTTGCTTGTAAAATGTTTCTTAGGTGAAATAAACACCATCTAAAACATTTCCCACACTTTTCCCAAAGACAAATAAATCAAAACAAACAAAATAAGGGAATGGTCATTTTGACCAATTTAACTCCCATGCCTACTTTGGCTGTCTCAAACTTTTAGAACCTAACAGAAACTTTTCCGGATCTTTGCACCCCTTGATTGTACTCATAACAAAGTATCAAGGCCCACTTTGTGATCATCCAGAAACTTTCAAATGCATAGTTTAAATGACAATTCAAAATTGAATCTTTATCATATGGGAAGATCCCACTTTTTTAAAACCACTCAAACAAGCTCAACTTTCAAAACCCAAGCATCTGCAGACTCACCAGCACCAATCTAGCACACCCACCAAAAATCTTTTCAAAATTCAAAACTTGAATTCATGCGGCCATTTCATCAAACACTTGGTAGACACAAATCAAACAAAATCAAAACACTATAGTGTGCAGTGTTTTGAGCCTAACTGGTTCCCTATCTAGCTCACAACCAGCTCAGTAGATCATCTAGCAAGATTAACCAAGCACTAGCACCACTGTGAGCTTTCCAATATCATCAATGGTGAACAGCCGAGTGCATCCTTGCCACCCCAGTGTAGACAGCAAGCTAGGAAAGAAACTAGCCATGCCAACCTTGTCTGGGAGATCACCCATGCCTCACTGGCCCCTCTCGACCAGCCCTGCCTCGAAGACACCGACCAGAGCACCTGGATCGCCAAGCATGTGCTCTCAATCAGCGGCGTGCGCCAGCGCCACCTCGACCGAAGCCAGACCGCGCGCCTCGCCAGCGCATACACGATCGCCACCGACCCAGAGACCGCCAAACATCCCGTCGCCGCCCATGCCGCAGCCACCTCTCGCCGAAGACGCCGCCAGAAAGGCGTCGCGTGTTCGCAACCAACCGCACCGCCCCACGCCACCGTATCGTTGAGCATCGCCAGGAACACCGCACCGCCCTACCTTCGCCCATGCCAATAGCCGTCGTACCATCGCCCGACGAGCTCATCAGGCGCCTGTCGGTCCCCTCGCTCAACTATAAATAGAGGCCACCCCCAGCCGAATTGAGCACACCATTCTACCCCCCTCTCCTCACTGATCGTGCCACACCGTTCCCGGATCAAGGCGAGCAGCACTCCGCCGGAATTTCACCGGAGCCCGCCGCCTCTGGAGAAGAAGGAAGCAAGCGATTGGAGCCGCCCCAAGAGAAGCCACCGGTACCAGGAGATTCGCCGTCGTCGACTTCGTCGTTCGCTCGCCTCGCCGACCCTCGCCTGCACCCCGGTGAGCCCCCAGCAACCCCCACTGGCCGCGCTAGGTTTCTGTCTTGCCGGCGTTGCCCAACGTCGATGTTGACTCCCAGCCGTTGGATTAGAACCCGATCGAACGACCCACATCACCCCATACCGCTTCGCACCCCCATGTCTCACTGACGAGTGGGGACAACCACTTAAGCAGCCCGCGGAAGCGCTACGCTTAGCATGCCTGCCTAGTATCGTTTCCCGCGCAGCCCAGTTATTTGAATTAAACCTTTTCCATTTTATTTCAAATACACTTATGTACCCAGTTTCAAAAATCAACCCAGGTCGATTCAGTGCACCAAATTAAATGAAACCAATTTTGTTGGAAAGGTCTGGGAATTCTAAATCCAAGCCCATTGGATTCAAGTCATTTGGATCTATAGATCACCCATGGTAAAAATAACAAGGCAGAAGCTTTTCTGCATTCAAACATTTTTCAAATTTAAACCATAATAGCTTTTGAGTTAATTCCAAATCTCAAAAATCAAATTTAACCATACCTTTCAGAATATATAAAAATATATAGGTTTACTTACAGAAATAATGTTCAAGTAATAAAAGAATGCCCCATAGACATTTCTAGTCACTTTATTTAATTAAAATAAAAGGGTAAAACCTTATTAAATTGTGACACCACTTTAAATCATATTCCCATGGACTAAAATATGTGGTGATGACATGTGTCAACATGATCCCATGTTTGGTTTGGAGAATATTAAATCTTAAGTAGTTTTTCCATGAGTAGAAATTAATTTTCTAAAAATAAAAGGAATTAAACCAAGCTTTAATCTTGTAATGTTAGTGATGATGTTAGATCATCAATAGGACCCTTGTGTGTGATGATTGCAAGTAGTTAAGTATTGTTTGGTGATTGTGTACCTCATATTTAATTATAGACGCTAGTACCGACCAAGGATACGAGGAGGAAGGAGGATTCTACGAAGAAGAAGCCGAGGAGAACTTCAACCACTGCTCTGCACAAGGCAAGCAAATACCTGCAAGCTATTAGATTAGCAAGCTTATACTGATATTATACAAGCCAATACTTGCTTGTCACCCTGCCAACTATATGCCTTAAGCATATATGATCATATCCACTTGATAAACCAATCCTAGTTTTTACTTACAAGCTTTATACTTTATTTCTTTATCTAAGCTATTACTTAGAGTTTACTTAAGTGAATTATAGATAATAGAAAGATATCTGAAGGTTGCATAAAGAGCATAAAATTTGGCCTAAGCTAGATAACTTTGATATCATCCCAAGGCATAAGATTGAACTTAGTTGAAATTCTACTAGTTTACCACCCCTCATTAGTGCTTACCCCCACCTGTAGATGCTAGTGCTAAGCATTAAACTTGATCAATTTTAGATGGGAATACTTGGTGGAAAAATGGTTATGAAAACCTTGGAATGATGGATCATTCTATTGAAATGTTTTGGACATGTGTTTCCGAACACCTGATGATTTTGGTGTTGAAAATGTTGAGGCATGAGCCTTAGCCCTTTATAAAACTGATGGTTGTCTGGATGCGATACCATTCCAATTTTATCGTACAACCACAATACCCGAAGATTGGGTAGGGCTTGACTGGAAACTTATATACCTTAGTATTAGTTCCCTCACGGCCAAGTTCTGAGCTGAGGATACCTTGTGAAGATTGTCCACCTGTGCAGTACCCAAGATGACAGTTGGTCATGGTTGGGAGGCCAAACTCACAGGAGAGGTGCTTATACTAGGGCGTGTAATTGAAAGGTTATGATTGATTATCCACATACATAGTATGGTGAATTCAGGATTTGTTATGGACAGTTGGAGTGGCCATACTGTTCCCCCGTCAGACTTTTCAAAATGACTTGTGAAATAAAGTGAGACTTTGACTTGACCACAACAGGGTTGTGATATGAAATACAAGTTCCCACTTAGATGTTATAAACTTCAACTAGCAATTGTTGCTCCTAAACTTAGTAGAGATAAACCTGGCTTTTGCAAAATAACCCTAGAGCCTAGTGTCCTATTATCAAAACCCCCTTTCACTTGTTAGTATTAGTTTGCGAGTACTTAAAGAGTACTCATGGCTTTGTCCCTGGCTATTCCCATGGCCAGACTATGAAGAGGAGTACCTGGAGGATGGACCCCAGGAAGGTTACGACAACTAGGATCATCTCCCATCGTCATCATTGCCTGTGACCTAGAAGATGGAGCTTCGCCTACACGACCGTTATTATTACATATTCCTCTTCTTGATGTTGTATTAAGAACTGGATCATGAGATCCCTATTTGTGTAAGAACTTATGTATGGTTTGTAATGGATGATGTACTATGGTATCCAATTCTGTTATGTCTCGCAAAAATGGTAATCCTGGGATTGCGATGTATGGCATAACAGGCATCTGGGATTAAAAATCCGGGTGTTGACAAGTTGGTATCAGATCCATCCTGACCATAGGAGACCCTAGTTAGACTGGACGTTTGAATCAAAAACTTAGTTTCCAAAACCAAAGAAAACAAATATTTACAAAAACTTATTCTCATTCGTATCCCTTTGATTCTTTCATGAAAATTTATGTTCCTCAAAAACTCTACGAACTTACTCATCCTATATTCTTATAGATGGATGTGAAGTACAGCAAGTTTTATTAGTTGGGGAATGGAGGAGACCTTATCTTTGAGAGGGATTTGGACCAGCTTTCAGAACTTCTGGAGCGTCCGCACCCCGTGTTCTTCGGAGCTCAGCTCAATGATCAAGGAGGAGAAGATCTGCAGTGGCTAATTGTTGCAAGTCTCCGAGGAAAGATTGAACCTCCCACTGCGGAAGGAATTCAGTTTACCTTAAGAGAAAACAACTGGCTCGATGGACTTGCCAGGGCCATGCAGGAAGCTCTTTCCCGTCCGTGTGGGCAGAGCATCAATCAGATCAAGGGTAATCGCTTTGAGTTTTGCCCAAGGCGTGATGCTAATGGACAACCACTGGAAGCCCCATACCACCCTGAGCTGAAGACTCAATTGGACCACCTTAGATTCATGATGTACGATCATCAGCAGGAGTTGGACAACTGCCGTGACTACTCCAACCACAAGTCTGCCATCATCAAGACGAAAGACCAAACCATCGCCATGCTAGCAAAGGATCGCAAGTCTCGCCGCCGTCAGCTCGACAAGAAGGAGCGCATCATTGCCCGTCTTCGCCACCGCATCTCATCTTTGGAGGAGACCATCCACGAGAGAGACATGCAGTTGGAGGAAAGGGAGAATGCAGGAGAGGATCTTTGTGGAGACCCCTACTCCTATCTCAGCGATGATGACAATTTTCTGGAGGATCAGGCTATGGACTTCTTCACCGATGAAGACGATTTCGCCTTCATCGATGATGATGAGGATGATGAGGCCACGGATTCTGAGGAGTAGTAGTACTTGAGCACTAGCGTAGTGAGTAGTATTCGGTCCCACTGTATCGTAGTTTTCAGAATGGTTCTTAAAACCATCTGCTTTTCTTTGTTGTGGTGTGTGTTGTATCGGGTGCTATGAATGAATGAATGAAAAAGCAAGTTGCTAGAAAATCTGAGACAAACTTTAAAAACTTTTCAAAGACCCAAAACCGTAGAAATTTCCCTCTTTTCTCATGATCTATCTCAATCTTAAGATGCCACATGGAGGAAGTGGTTTATCCCCGGACCCGATATTGCAGATTCTGCAAATGTTGACTTCTGACCGCGAAGCTGAAAGAGCGGAACGTCAAGCCAACCTAGCCACCCTTTAGCAGATAGCCCAGCTTGCCCACAACAACCAAGGACACGGAAATCAGGACAACCATGGATCTAAGCTCAAGAATTTCCAGAATACCAACCCACCCGTTTTCACTAAATCAGAAGAGCCCCTAGACGCCGATGATTGGCTACAAACCATGGAAAACAACCTAGAAGTCGCTGGAGTGGAAGCCAACGAGAAAGTTCTATTCGCCACCCACTATCTAGCCGGAGATGCCAGGGCATGGTGGAACAGTGTTCGCGCAATGACCGGAGGCCAGATGATGACCTGGGAAGAATTCAAGGTCAAGTTTAGCAGAACCCATGTGGCACCAGGTTTGATCAAGAGAATGAGAGACGAGTTCAGAGAGCAGAAGCAAGGAAGGATGACTGTAGTGGAATACCGTGACAAAGTCTTTTCATTAGCTAGGTATGCCCCGGATGAAATCGACACCGAAGCCAAGAAGAAAGAAAGATTCCTGAATGGTCTGCATGATGAGATGCAGACTGTGTTAGTCAATATCCCCTTTGCGGATATTGAAGCCCTTGTGGACTCTGCTATCCAGATGGAAGGAAAGATCAACCAAGCCAATGAAAACCGCAAGCGTCGCATGATGCATCAACCAGGAACCCATCAGACCCCAAAGTATCGCCCCAACCCATCTCCAGGATTTGCCCCAAGAACAAACAGACCCCCGATGAACCGTCCGACCTATCCCAACCGTGGAAACCCTAGGCCCGGAGGAAATCACAACAACCCCGGCAACGCTAGCAATTTCAGTCGTGCCCCACCCAAGTTCAACAACAACAATGCTACCGCCAACACCAACACTGCCCCTAGGACTGGAAGCAATGTTGTGCCTCTAGCAGCAAAGGACAAGTCGCAAGTGACTTGTTATGACTGTGGAAATAAAGGCCACTATTCCAACAAGTGCCCCAACAAGAAGAATGCTACAGCCCCCAATGCCAATGTCCCAGCTCAGCAGCAGCGTCGTGTTCAGCCAGGAAGAAGATTTGCCCCAGGGAATTCACTCAACCGCAACGGCCGTCTTTTTCTCATGCATGCTGAAGAAGCTCAGGAAGCGCCAGACGTCGTGCTGGGTATGTTTTCTGTTAATTCAGTACTTGCACGAGTGTTGTTTGATTCTGGTGCATCGCACTCATTTGTCATCGAAGAATTTGCATGCACTAGTAAAATTCAACCAACCAAACTGAAGCATGTTATGATTGTTCAAATTCCCGGATCAACCACCAAGGCTAGGCAAATTTGTAAAGCCGTCCCTATCCGAATCCATGGCATAGATTTTTATGCAAATCTGATAGTACTCAGAACTAAAGGTTTGGAAGTAGTACTAGGAATGGATTGGATGTCCAAACATAAAGGATTGATTGACTGTGCCAAGAAAGCCATAACCATGACCAAGATCTTGCCGTAATATCGATGGAGCATATATCTGAAACCTTACCCCATCAATTCAAGTGCAACAAGAGTATAGCCCAACCTTCCATTGACCAAGTCCGGATAGTCTGTGAATACCCCGATGTATTTCCAGATGTTTTGCCCGGTATGCCCCCAGATCGGGATATCGAGTTTATCATCGAACTAATTCCCGGAACTGGACCCATAGCCCAGAGACCCTATAGTATGAACCCGTCAGAGCTCGCAGAACTGAAGAAGCAACTGGATTCCATGCTGGAAATTGGATTGATTCAACCAAGTGCGTCACCTTGGAGGTCACCTGTCTTGTTTGTGGACAAGAAGGATGGAGGTAACCGTTTGTGTACGGATTATCGGAAATTGAATGATGTCACCATCAAGAACAAGTACCCCTTGCCCAAGATAGAAGATTTGTTTGATCAGTTGACCGGTGCCAAAGTGTTTTCTAAGATTGATCTTAGAACTGGCTATCATCAACTCAAAATTCGTGCAGAGGATATTCCAAAGACTGCCTTTACCACCAGATATGGATTGTATGAGTATACAGTCATGTCTTTCGGACTAACCAATGCCCCCGCTTATTTCATGAATCTCATGAATAAGATTTTTATGGACTTCCTGGATAAGTTTGTCGTTGTTTTCATCGATGACATTCTGATTTATTCCAAATCAGAAGAAGAACATAAGCTACACCTAAGGACCATTCTTGGAACCCTTAGAGAGCATCAGCTGTATGCAAAGTTTAGCAAATGTGAATTCTGGTTACAGGAGGTAGGATTCCTCGGTCACATTGTATCAGCCGGAGGAATTGCTGTTGACCCTGCCAAAGTAAAAGATGTAGAAGATTGGCAAGCCCCAACCACTCAAACCCAAGTTCGTGCATTTCTCGGATTGGCGGGATATTACCGCAAATTTGTAGAAGGACTCTCTAGTTTCGCCAGAACCATGACCCAATTGCTGAAAAAGGACAAGAAGTTTGAATGGACAGACAAGTGTGAAGCGAGTTTTCAAGAACTCAAGAAGAGATTGATTTCAACCCCAATCTTGATCATGCCGGATATCACGAAGCCCTTTGATGTGTATTGTGACGCATCCAAGATTGGTCTCGGATGTGTGCTAATGCAAGAAGGCAAAGTTATATCTTATCTATCTCCACAACTGAAGCAACATGAGCAAAATTACCCAACCCATGACCTCGAACTCGCAGCCGTAGTTCTAGCCCTGAAAACATGGAGAAATTACCTGATGGGAAACCGTTGTGAGATCTATATGGATCACCAGAGCCTAAAGTATATATTCACTCAGAAGGAGCTGAATATGAGGCAGAGAAGATGGATTGAGATAATCAAAGATTACGACCTGGACATTCACTATCACCCGGGTAAAGCCAATGTGGTAGCCGATGCCCTTAGCAGATTGCCGTGCCGCTTGAACTCTATGATTTTGAAGGAGCAACCAAGCCTGCACAAAGAGATGGAGGATTTTCTAATAGAATTAGTAAGTGAAGGATTTTTGGCTAGCATAGAACTCCAGCCCACTTTGATCAGTCAGATTAAAGAGGCGTAGAAGGGAAATGCTAGTATTGACGGAATCAAGCGTCGTATCGGTACAGGCAAAGTACCCGGATTCATCGAGGACGAAGAAGGAGTTGTGTGGTACAAAGGACGCCTTTGTGTACCAGCAGATTCTGAGTTGAAAGAAGTTATTTTGAAGGAGGCTCATGATACTCTTTATTCTATCCATCCCGGAGGAACTAAGATGTATCAAGATTTAAAAGAGCAATTTTGGTGGAATAAGATGAAGAGAGAAATCGGAAGCTATATCGCCAAGTGTGATATATGTCAGCGAGTCAAGGCAGGACATCAAAGACCCGCCGGATTGTTGCAACCATTGCAGATTCCGGAATGAAAATGGGATTCTATTGGAATGGACTTTATCACTGGACTGCCTACTTCTAGTAGGGGAAATGACTCTATCTGGGTCATAGTGGACAGATTGTCCAAAGTCGCCCATTTCTTACCCATCAAGACCACATATCAGAGTTCGAAACTAGCAGAGTTGTACATCGCTAGAATCGTTAGTTTGCATGGAGTCCCCAAGAACATCGTATCGGATCGAGGAACTCAGTTTACCTCGAGATTCTGGAAGAAAGTCCAAGAAGGTTTAGGAACCCGTCTAGATTTCAGCACCGCGTATCACCCTCAGACCGATGGACAAACGTAGCGAGTAAATCAAATACTCGAAGATATGCTGAGAGCATGTGTGTTAGAATATGGATCCAAGTGGGAAGACTGTCTGTCGTTTGTAGAATTTTGGTACAACAACAGTTATCAAGCCAGCTTGCAAATGGCCCCATTTGAATTCATGTATGGAAGGAAGTGTCGCACCCCTTTGAACTGGTCGGAAGTAGGAGAGAGTCAGATTTTTGGACCCGACATCCTACGAGAAGAAGAAGAGAAGGTTCACAAGATTCATGAGCACCTCAAGACCGCCCAGTCCAGATAGAAGAGTTACGCCGACAAGAGACGTAGAGACCTCACCTTCAACATATGAGACTTCGTTTATCTGAAAGTGTCACCATTGAAGGGAGTGCAACGTTTCCAACTCAAAGGAAAGTTAGCCCCCAGATATATCGGACCTTTCAAAATTCTGAACCGTCGAGGAGAAGTATCGTATCAATTGGAACTACCCGAAGAGACGTCAGCCGTGCACAATGTGTTCCATATCTTGTTACTTCGCAAGTGTCTCGAAGTCCCCGAGAAGACCGAAGTGTTCAAAAATATCGACCATCGGACCATAGAGATCAACAATGACCTGACCTATCCCGAAGTACCCATCCGTATTTTGGAAGAAGCTTTTCGAACTACCCGAACCCGAAACATCAAGTTTCTCAGGATTCAGTGGAGCAACCATACCGAAGAGGAAGCTACCTGGGAGCGCGAAGATCACATCAGGACGGAGTTTCCCGATCTCTTCAAATCCTAGGTAATCTTTTCGTCCTTTTTCAAATCTCGGGATGAGATTTTGTTTAAGGGGGGAAGGTTTGTAACATCCCAAAAATACTAAACTTGAATCATCAAACTCTAATCATCAAAATTAGGGTTAACAAAAACTTTTCTAAATAAAATTATGGAAGCATGCATATGAGTATGCATTGAATTTGAAATTCTTTTGAACCACCTTGTTTGTGTGTTTCCTTGATTGTAAAATGTTTCTTAGGTGAAATAAGCATCATCTAAAACATTTCCCACACTTTTCCCGAAGACAAATAAATCAAAACAAACAAAATAAGGGAATGGTCATTTTGACCAATTTAACTCCCATGCCTACTTTGGCTGTCTCAAACTTTCAGAACCTAACAGAAACTTTTCCGGATCTTCGCACCCCTTGATTGTACTCATAACAAATTATCAAGGCCCACTTTGTGATTATCCAGAAACTTTCAAATGCATAGTTTAAATGACAATTCAAAATTTTGAATCTTTATCATATGGGAAGATCCCACTTTTTCAAAAACCACTCAAACAAGCTCAACTTTCAAAACCCAAGCATCTGCAGACTCACCAACACCAATCTAGCACACCCACCAAAAATATTTTCAAAATTCAAAACTTGAATTCATGCGACCATTTCATCAAACACTTGGCATAGACAAATCAAACAAAATCAAAACACTATAGTGTGCAGTGTTTTGAGCCTAAATGGTTCCCTATCTAGCTCACAACCAGCTCAGTAGATCATCTAGCAAGATTAACCAAGCACTAGCACCACTGTGAGCTTTCCAATATCATCAATGGTGAACAGCCGAGTGCATCCTTGCCACCCCAGTGTAGACAACAAGCTAGGAAAGAAACTAGCCATGCCAACCTTGTCTAGGAGATCACCCATGCCTCACCGCCCCCTCTCGACCAGCCCTGCCTCGAAGACACCGACCAGAGCACCCAGGATCGCCGCGCCCGTGCCTCTGCCAACTGTGCCGAGCGTGCGCCAGAGAGCCACCCTCGACCAAAGCCCACATACCGCGCGCCGCCCTCGCCGCGTGCATACACGATCGCCACCGACCCAGGAGACCGCGAGACATCCCCGTTCGCCGCCCCATGCCGCATGACCACCGCGCCGTCGAAGAGACGCCGCCTCTGCCAGAAGCGTCAGCGTGTTCAGCACCAACCCGCACCACGCCTCGCCATCAGATCGTTGAGCATCGCCAGGAACACCGCACCGCCCCTACCTTCGCCCATGCCAATAACCGTCTGCATTCATCGCCCGACGATCTCACAGGCGCCACCTCGGTCCCTCGCTCAACTATAAATAGAGGCCACCCCAAACGAATTGAGCACACCATTCTACCCCCTCTCCTCACCGATCGTGCCACACCGTTCCGGATCAAGGCGGCAAGACTCATGAATTTCACCGAGCCGCCGCCTCTGGAGAAGAAGGAAGCCAGCGATTGAGCCGCCCAAGAGAAGCCACCGGTACCGGGATGATATTCGTCGTCGACTTAAATCGTTCGCCTCGCCTGCACCCCGGTGAGCCCCCAGCAACCCCCACTGGCCGCTCTAGGTTTTTGTCTTGCCGGCGTTGCCCAACGTCGACGATGACTCCCAGCCGTTGGATTAGAACCCGATCGAACGACCCACATCACCCCATACCGCTTCGCACCCCCATGTCTCACTGACGAGTGGGGACAACCACTTAAGCAGCCCGCGGAAGCGCTACACTTAGCAGGCCGGCCTAGTATCATTTCCCGCGCAGCCCAGTTATTTGAATTAAACCTTTTCCATTTTATTTCAAACACACTTCTGTACCCAGTTTCAAAAATCAACCCAGGTCGATTCAGTGCACCAAATTAAATGAAACCAATTTTGTTGGAAAGGTCTGGGAATGCTGAATCCAAGCCCTTAGATTCAAGTCATTTGGATCTATAGATCACCCATGGTAAAAATAACAAGGCAGAAGCTTTTCTGCATTCAAACATTTTTCAAATTTAAACCATAATAGCTTTTGAGTTAATTCCAACTCTCAAAAATCAAATTTAACCATACCTTTCAGAATATATAAAAATATATAGGTTTACTTACAGAAATAATGTTCAAGTAATAAAAGAATGCCCCATAGGCATTTCTAGTCACTTTATTTAATTAAAATAAAAGGGTAAAACCTTATTAAATTGTGACACCACTTTAAATCATATTCCCATGGACTAAAATATGTGGTGATGACATGTGTCAACATGATCCCATGTTTGGTTTGGAGAATATTAAATCTTAAGTAGTTTTTCCATGAGTATAAATTACTTTTCTAAAAATAAAAGGAATTAAACCAAGCTTTAATCTTGTAATGTTAGTGATGATGTTAGATCATAAATAGGACCCTTGTGTGTGATGATTGCAAGTAGTTAAGTATTGTTTGGTGATTGTGTACCGCGTATTTAATTATAGACGCTAGTACCGACCAAGGATACGAGGAGGAAGGAGGATTCTACGAAGAAGAAGCCGGGGAGAACTTCAACCACTGCTCTGCACAAGGCAAGCCAATACCTGCAAGCTATTATCTTAGCAAGCTCATACTGATATTATGCAAGCCAATACTTGCTTGTCACCCTGCCAACTATATGCCTTAAGCATATATGATCATATCCACTTGATAAACCAATCCTAGTTTTTACTTACAAGCTTTATACTTTATTTCTTTATCAAAGCTATTACTTAGAGTTTACTTAAGTGAATTATAGATAATAGAAAAATATCTGAAGGTTGCATAAAGAGCATAAAATTTGGCCTAAGCTAGATAATCTTGATATCATCCCGAGGCATAAGATTGAACTTAGTTGAAATTCTACTAGTTTACCACCCCTCATTAGTGCTTACCCCCACCTGTAGAAGCTAGTGCTAAGCATAA